>JACEIK010002182.1:54197-82340 GCA_018107945.1 Datura stramonium | reverse complement strand
GTGTGTGCAAAGCGAAATGTGAATGATGGATTTAGGAAGTGATATAGGTGTTTCTTTGATAGCCCTATTTTTATCCTATTTTACCTACCTTGATTGTAATAATTCTAGTTAGTTATGTTTGAGCCTTAGCCTATTCTTTTGATAGCCATATTACAAGATTAATCCCTTTTTGTTCTATTTACTTGTATTTGATCCAAATGACTCCTACAGTACTTTAATGAAAAAGTTTTGTAGGAAAGGAGCATAATTTGAGAAGTGAAGGGAAAAGCTAAAAAGTGTGGTGAATTGGAAGAAAAGAAAAAGGTGAAATTTTTCTAAACAAGGAGGGTAATTTTTAGTGGGAAAACAAAAAGAAGAAAGAGATTTGAAAAATTGAAGATGAAAAAAATCATGATTTACCGATTAACCATACCCATTTATTTACAATGAACCTTTTTTGGCCCTCGTCTTTCCTTAGATATTGTGGACCTCAACATAAGAAAAATTCTTAAGTGAGGGTGGCTAGAGTAGGGGTGCATAAAGGGTGGGAACAGAAGAAAGGAAAAGAAAAGAGAAAAAAGTGTGTGTGAATGAGCTCAAGGTTAAAAGAAAAATTTCCACTAGTCATCTAAGTTGAAAATTGAAAAATAAAAGGGGGTATAAGGAGAGAATTTGGAAATTAAGGAAAGTTCTAAAAAATTCAAAGTGTTGTGAAGTATTAAAGTGCTTAGGGAGCTTAGTCACTATCTTGTCCAAATAGTTCCTACCCGTCCCGTAGCCTACATTATGACCAAATTAAAATCCTAATTGATCCTTGATTCATAATTCTATATTAGCGGAGTATTACACTAAGGGTAAGCATATGGGTCGTCTTTTTCATGTATGTTGAGTTCTTTTGTGAGAGTGAGAGAAAATTTGTTTTATCTATGCCCAAGTTAATCTTATTCTACATCTTATGTGAAAACGGGCATCTCTCCAAATTGTGAGGGGCACAATGGTAAGACTTTGGTTTAATCTTGATTGCTAAATTACATGTGATTCATGTTGGCCCAAAATATGTCTTGATGAGTTAGTTTTCCAAAGCTAAGTGATTTCGAACTTTGACATTTTAATGTTGATCCTATATGCATGTGAGTGAGTTGTTTGAGCTTCATTGATTTGTCTCATGATCCTAAGTGTAAGTAGACCTATTCGTAGGATGAATTTTGTGCTTAATTGATAGAAGGGAAGTAGTAGATTGTTCGAGGACAAACAATAGTTTAAGTGTGGGGTGTTGATGAAGGGCGTACTTACGCACTTCATAGACATATTTTGCCCTACTTTACTATGTTTTGAGAACAAATTATGTGTGTTTGCATGTGTTTATGTTATATATTTATGAAAATTAGTTAACGCATGTGATTGGATGTTTTCAGGGCTAAAAAGGATGGATTTGAATGTATTTGAGGCTTATGGAATGAAGATGAAAAAAAGCTGAAGTCGTGTGCAAAGGTTGAGTTTGGAAGATGCAGAAACAGTGTACCTGACGGGCTGAGGGAACGACTCGTTACATCTGGTAACGAGTCGTGAAGTCAGTTGTGAAGACTGTGAGAGAAATTATTGACAAAGTAACCAGTAGAGATGACGAAAGACATAATGAGTCGTTAGTTGACTAAACGACTCGTTGGCAGATCACTGGAACCAACCGTAAGGTACACTGGAAATTTGAAGGAGTTAGACCACGAGGGGCCTAACGACTCGTGCCTAGGCACAACGAGTCGCTAGGTGACCCGTTGCCACAACTGGCAATGCGGCAGTGGCTGGGGCGATGCGCAAGGCTCCCAAAATGGCCAAAAATTGGATTTCCTACTTCAACTAGGAAAAGGAACATCAAGTCCAACTCAAATTCAACAAGGAACAAGGAAAGCTTAAATCTACTACTGTAAATACCCCTTTATATTCATGTAATAGTCAAGCTTTAGAGGATGTCTTCAAGTAGCCAAGTCTTCAACTAGGAACTTTTTAGAGAAGTTTTTAGTCTTGGAGTTCTTAGTTTACAATAAATTTGAGAATACATATTTTGAGACGATTGTAAAGTTGTTCTTCCGAATTTTGCATTAATTAAGTGAAGGTTCTTCCAATCATTGTTGTAAGTATAAATTTTAGTTTTTATTTATGAATGCTATTAATTTACTTATGAACATGATAAGCTAAAACGACCATAACTAGGGTTGTGGGAACCATGATGAATTAACACACATAGGTTAAACACTTAGTGATTCTTGAACGGGGTTTAAGGCATGTATTGTTTTCCCTTCACTTTAATTGATTCTTGACGGTTGCAAACGTTAGGACTTGCCTTATTCTTACTTACAGGACCAAGGGGGTAGTGAATAGGAAAAAGGGATTTACAACAGAGATTTGAGGCTATCAACCCTCATCTAATATCTTGAATTTGTCCAGGGATAGCTAATCCGATATTAAGGGTAAGGGTTAATTAAGCATACACCCGTAGACGGACTAAGTTGCATGGTGAAAATCATCTAGATAGGGGACCAACCATTTAGGTAAACCTAACTTATCAATATTGCATGTTAAACATCGGAATAGATCACTAGTTTAAAAGTCTTGTGGTTATGAAATCTTGGGGAACACTTACCCTAGTTAATTGCATTAATTTGGAAACAACCATCAAATTCTCAACATTGTTACTTATTAATTTTACAAATTCCCCCTCTTAGAAAATAATTAACTAAAAAGCTTAAGCACTAGCGTTCTTCTACATCCTTCTATATTCCCTATGGGATCGACCCCAACCTCTAGTTGGGTTCTTTATTGACAACGTCCACTTCATACTTCTGAAGGAGGTGTGGTTTGAGCGTTATTAGTGTGGGAGGATTCTTGCATCATTAGTCACACAAGAGAAAAGAAATATACTTACTTGAGTTGAATATGAGAGTTTCACCAACTTGTTTGAGAAGACAACAATAGAAGGGAGGGGGAATGGGAGTTACGGCCCTATGGGAGAGAGAGAGAGAGAGAGAGAAATTTTTTCTTTTTGTTTTTCAACTTTTTGAGGGAAAAGAATGAATGGGACTTTGTTTAAAAGGTGGGCATGGGATTTTATGTAATTTTAAGGTCTTTATAATTAATATTGACTCAAATTGACAAAAACATTTCGTCCATATAGCCCCTGGCACGCTACCCCCTCTATCTCACCACAGACTTAGAAAAAAAAAATTCTCTAGAGATAGGGGCTGGCGCAGCGCACCCCCTGTAGTCTCACCTGAAAAAATTTTCTTCTTCTAGGAATTAACTCCTGGCGTCCCATGCCAAGCATCTCCCCCAGACTTACACTTTTTAGCTAAATGTCCCAGCTTGTTCTTGCCTCTTACGCAGTGTTCGTCTCTACAAAACAAATAAAAACATAAAAAAAAGGGTCGGGTTTCCTCCCATCAAGCACCTTAGTTATCATCGTGGAACGACATTCATGGGTTGCCTCCCATACAGGGCCTGATTTAACGTCGCGGCACGACTATGGTCCCCGTCACTCCTTCATCCGAGTGGACTTGTGACAAGGATCTGCTAAACTTTCATCCAGCACTTGCTACTCTACTAACTGATTACAACCTCCAGGTTCTCCTGCCAGCTTCATCTTGAAGTCCTCATAATGAGGTGGCATTCATGCTACTCTGAACACTTCAAACACTGCCTCCTGACCATCTACTCTCATAGACATCTTGCCCCACTGAATATATATGACTGCGTCGGCGGTGGCTAAAAATCCTCTACCCAGAATGAGCGGAACTGCTGATTATAAAGTCCACTGATAGGATGAAAGGTCCTACCTTAATCAAGACACCTTCAATGATTACCTTAGGATAGGCCAGAGACCGATCCACAAGCTACAACATCACTATGGTAGTATGTGATTTACCCAATCCCAGTGCTCTGAATAGGGATGCAGGCATTAAATTGATGCTCTCTCCCAAATCACATAAGGCTAAACCAACTTTCTTGCTTCCAATAGTGATAGGAATAGTGAAACTCCCAAGATTCTTTAACTTTTTAGGAATTTTGTACTTGATTCGGTAACTGCACCCTTCCATAAGAGCCACGGTTTCAAACTCTGTATGCCTCTTCTTATTGGCCACGATATCCCTGAGATACCTGGCGTACTTTGGAACTTCTTGCAAAAGCTCCACCAAGGAAATATTCACATGAACCTTCGTCAACAACTCAAGAAACTTACTACAGGTTGTGTCTTTTGTCTTTTTCTTCAACCTTTGAGGAAATGGGGGAGGTGGTCTAGCTACCGCAATTTTCGATTGTGGGTTGCTAGACTCCCCTACCTCAATCTTAAATTTCACGGCCTCTTCCTCATCAACTTTTTCTTTTCTAGGGACAACCTCACCCAACTTCTTACCACTGCGCAAGAAAATAGCATTTATATTTTCCTTGGGGTTCTTATCGGTATCACCTCGGAGTGCCCTCTATGGACTGTTGTTCTACTGTAGGGATAATTACCCTATTTGCCTTTCAAGCTCATGGATAGATTTTTGCATTTCATTTACTACTTGCATCTACGGCACCATCCATTGCTTCATTATCTCCTCAAGAGAACTATTCTGCTGCTGGCCTTGTGACCTTTGATAGGTGTTTTGAGGCCTTTGGAAGTTTTGATTCGCTCCCCATGGGGGATTTGCTCCATTCCAGTACCCCTGATTATATCCATTACCTGCAAAACCTCCACCATGACCTTGTTGTCCCAAAAAATATACGACTCAGGATTAAGAGGACAACCTGAATAGGCATGACCTTCTCCACATGCCTCACATGATGGTGGTGGGATTTCTACCTGTTGCACTTGGCCTCCTGTTGGTGTGGTCACTAGCTTACTGGTCACATTCACCAACTGGCTAATGGATGCCCTGATTGTCTCTACACCATCCACCTCAAGCTTTTCCGGCACTTTGCTGCTACAAATCCTCTGCTTGAATCTTGATATCCTGACTCCCCACAGACATGAGGTTCAAGAGCGCCTCAATTTCATCATAACTTTTGGATAGAATTTGTCCCTGTGCAGTAGAAATAATGAAACTTATAGTAACTGGAGCAATTAGAAAGAAANCCTGACTCCCCACAGACATGAGGTTCAAGAGCGCCTCAATTTCATCATAACTTTTGGATAGAATTTGTCCCTGTGCAGTAGTATCAAGGAGTATCTTAGATTCGGGCTTTAAACACTCAATGAAGTTGTGCCCAATTATCTCCTTAGGCTGCATATGGTGTGGACAATCTCTCAAGTAACCCTTGTAACGTTCCCATGCTTGAGCTAGTGTTTCTCCATCTCTCTGTACGAATCCGGAGATCTTTCTTCTCAGTTCTTTAGTTCTTCTTGAAGAGAAAAACCGATTGATGAACTTATTGGAGATTATCTCCCAAGTGGTGATGGATCCTGCAGGCTCATTTTGAAGCCACTCCTTGGCCTCTCCGATCAGTGAGAACAGAAACAGAGTCAACTTGACATATTCATCTGATATGTTCTAGTAGAGTTTTCACTCAGCTCTACAAACGTCATCAGATGCCTGTGGGGACCCTCGTGAGGCTTGCCCTAAAATTGACAAGTGTTTTGGACCAACTGCACAGTCCCTTCTTTCAGCTCAAAGTTCCCAGTGATGGTTGGTTTGACAATTTTTTTAGAAGCGTTTCCACATTCGTCCTAGCAAGTTGCGTCACTGGAACTCTCTCATTCTATTCACCTGCTTCTTTCCCGATGTTTTCCATAGCTAACCTTCGAAAGATTCTCTCTATTTCAGGATCAAGAGAAGATAAGGTTGGTCCTTGACTTCTCGTTCTTGGCATACACTGAGGCAAACAACCCTGTGAACTTTAACAAAAACAAGAAACAAACGTAAAATACAGACTAATGAAACAAAATTCTAACCTACAAATGATTAGACAATATTCAAGTCCTCAGCAACGACGCCAAAAACATGATGTCTCCCAAGCACACGTAAGCGCGTGTGGTCGTCAAGTAATATAGAATTGCTAAGTCGAGATATCGTACCCACAAGGGCTTGTCAATTTAATCGTTATAAGATTGTACTTTGATTTGACTAATCTACGAAACAAGTAAAATGAAGATTGGTTTGGAAAATTAAACTACTAAAACTTCAAATGTAAAAATTAACTAAAACGAATGCAAGCTTGATTATGTTTCGATAATGATGACAGACTAGGTCAATGGCACTTGGTTGGTTTCAGGTTGATTTTTTTAGACGTAATTAAACAAGCATGATTCTTCCTACTATTGTTAGTTGCAAGTTACTATCCCATTTCTTGCCACTATCCCTAGCATCCAAGAACTATTTCATTAACCCTAACACCTATATCCCTATAGTCGCAGGAGAAAAATGAAACGAAGATTATGCCTACTTGTATTTCAACTAAATGGAGTTGAAGGGTATATCCCTATTCTCAACAACAACTTCTATCTTATCACCAATGGGTTCAAGGGTCTTTGAATTCCCGTTCTGTATTTATTTTTAACCCTTTCGATTTGCTTTCCCAAGTTCAATCGAAAGCCAACGGATTACTTATCAAAGCTAAGTTTATTTAGTCTGTCAAACAATCAACCATTCACCATGGACACAATCACACAATCTTAGAATATGAGTTTAGCCACTCATAAACAAGAAGAAAAACAAATACTTAGTCATCATCATGTGAAAATACAAAGTAAAGAAGAGAAAACCTAGTTGTAGAACCTTGTCTTCCTTCCAAACGGCTTACAAGCTTTCATGAATGAACTATGAAATACAAATGAGTAAAGACTGCTTCAACGAAGTCCAAGACTACTCCCAGAAGTCAAAAACTACGTAACAAATGACCTAAGGCTTATATTTATAGATGAGTCTTCAAATGACACTTTTGTCCTTCAAGACTTGGCTTAACAATCTGCATTTTTCTCCTCGTGAATGACCTTGGCACGTCGCCTCTCCTATATCACCATAGACTTAGTCAAATTTCCAGTAATATTAGCTCCAGATAGGGTCTAGTGCGCCGCCCCAACCATAGCACCAAACTGAGATTTTTTCTTTGAAGTTTGAGGGCTGGTGCGGGGCGCCAGTCATAGCACCAAACCCGTTAGATCCTCAAATCTTCATTTCTTGCATCATTTTAAGCCCATTTTGTTTAGTTTCCTACTCAAATCAACTCAAATAATTTGTTAGCACATAAAACACACACACGCATGAATTTAAGCATTAATTAAGGATTATGAACTCAAAACATGATTAAATATGGGTAAAAACATGACAAATGGGCATAAAATTATGCCCAACATCAACCACCATTACAGGGTGATGGATATGATTATGGAACTCTGTCTGTGCTAGGAGAGGATTCTCGAGTATCAAGATATTGACAACAGGAAAAGTCAGCCTCGCCATATTGTGAATTTTGCAACAAGAGGCATTCTGGGAGATGTAAGAGAAGGCTGACTACTTGTTTTACATGTGAAAGAGAGGAACATAAGATCAGAGATCGTCCAATTCAGAGTCAAAGTGGTATGGCATGGCCGATTGGGTTGATAGAAGGATCGTCTACTCCGACGAGATCGATTGAGCTTAGGTATTAGTCTAATATAGGTAGGGGTTAGGGAAAAGGTAGAGTGGTTGCTCTGATAGGGATCCAAATCACATCTTTGCCTTAGTGGACCGTTAGAGTGCAAAAGCTTCAGCAAATGATGCCTCAGGTGTATGTGTTACTTATCTTGTTGAGTCGAGTAGCATCATGTTTTATACCTTGGTAGGTCTAAGGTTTTTTCATTTGAAGTCATTTTGTTGTAAACTCGTATACTTTGGTTTAGTATGTGAGTATTATTGTGATATGAGAAATCTTTGAACTTTATTCATGCATGTCTTTAACATTCGAGGACGAATGTTTCTAAGGGGGAAGAATATAACACTCCATATGTTTAGATCAATTTTAGGTTTCAGATGTACAAGTCTAGTTTTGTTGTTATGTAATGTATTTTGAGAGAAGGTTAAGGGTTGAAATCATGTGCCGACCATCGAACGTGGAACAAAAACTTAGAAAAATCCAGGGAATTGGCTTGCCGCATTGTGCCATTCTAAGCAATCCAC
This sequence comes from Datura stramonium, assembly GCA_018107945.1. NCBI lineage: Eukaryota > Viridiplantae > Streptophyta > Magnoliopsida > Solanales > Solanaceae > Datura > Datura stramonium. The sequence goes on along the minus strand of JACEIK010002182.1, from coordinate 74,232 downwards.
GTCGCGGTAGTGTAAGTGGGCAGTATATATATATATATGTATATGTATAAATCCAATCTTAGGTGTTCTACATCATTTCATATATTTCTAAAATGGTGGAAAACGTTTTTCTCTCTAGAATTCTTGGCGTTCTTAGGGATTTGAAGAGAATTAATCACTCCAACCTTAAATCCATGTATAGATCGTTGAATCCATTGACTAGCTCATGATGTGTTCGTTCTCTCGTCTTTTTAGTGGTTATTTTAGGTGATGTTGGCTTGTGATTATGCTTCCTCCTTGATTTATATCTATGTATTAAAGGTATGAGCTCTTGAATATCATTTTGATTCTTATCTGAGAGTTTTAGAAGTTGATTCTGTAGATTTCTTATCGAAGTCGTATTTGTATGTAATTTTCTTTGTTGGTAGTGTTTAGGTTGTTGCTTGATGTTGGAAAGCTGCTTCATGGAAGTACCTTGGTGGATCATAGAGCGAATTTTGGCTAAGTTTCTTATTATTGTCTGTAAGGTATGTTAAGGCTCGTGCATTTTCTTTTTCGACATATTTTTCGTTGAATTCTGACTTGTCGTATTATCGTGTTATGTGGTTGTCCATAGTTTCATTGTTGTACTCTTATTAGCTATGCTGGTTTTATATATTATATTGATAGTTATGATAGGTTGTGATACTCAGGGTTGAGTATGGAAATGTGCGAGTGGTAACGTGCCAGAGGATTGTGTGATATGATGAATTTAGTGTTGTGTGGTGGGTTCGGATGATGGACTTGTTGTATTGCTATGAACTATTTTAGTATGTAGATTCATGTTTATGTGACTTGCTTCATATTTGTTGTTTGTATTACCTTCGGGCTCTACGAAGACCCCTATGATTGTTAGAGTTTCCGACAAGGTCGAGCCTAGGGCTATGTGGGAACCTGTAAGACCGTGAGAGCTTTTCGACATGGTTGAGCTTGCTATTTGATTAGCCTATGTGGCCATGAGAACTTTCAGCAAGGCTCAGGGATTGTACTGTTTATTGGATTATACTGCATTTATATTTTTGTACACTCAAATCAGTTAAATATTGTATATTGAGGTGGTTTACGGTTGAGGTTTTTTTCGTTATTGTGAGGCCTGAAGTGAGGGCAAGTAAGGAGGTGTGATTTGATTGTTGATTTGTAGGTTGGAGTTAATATGTTGGTATCCCTTCAGTTTTCTTTCAGTTATGTTGTATTTACCCTTTATGATGCCTTTTATACTCAGTACATTCTTTGTACTGACGCCCGAGCCTGGGGGCGCTGCATTCACGCTTACAAATGTTGATCGACTGGTAACTCATGATCCCCATAACTGAGCGGAGTTTGAGCCTATTTGTAAGCTCCATGTTACACCCCAAAAAGAATTACATTTATTTGGATGTGTATGTACGTATGTTGTGTGTGTTTAAACAATGTGTATTGTACGTGGAAGAAAAACCAGGGTTTGAACACATAAGCGAGCCGACAAACGAACTAACGAAGCGACCGAGGTGAGGCCTAGTTGGGTTGCACGACATGGACTACCCCCTCCTCGATAGGCTGCATGACGCCCTTCGTGAAGAGGTGTGCGAGACACTCTTAGTGAGGTGGCATGTGGTTAGTATATATATTTAACTCACTTGGTTGTTTTCTTAAGAAACATAAGAACGTATAAGGGAGCTGCTTGTTTAGGGATATTTTCCCTTAGGTTTTCCAACAAATTTGAAGAGGATTGATACTTCTAAACATCATCAATCATCAATTAATCTTTGGAAAAGGTCCTTGAATCTATAGAAAACATCTTCGAGGAGTTATTTTGTTGGAAACTGCTCGAATTTGGAAGATTCAAGCTAGTGGAAGTTCGAAGAACTTGCTCTCCATATAGTTAAGTGCTACAGAAGGTCAAGTATTTCTACCTTCCAATTCATGAGATTCCACAAGTTTGTGCCGTGTTGAAGTTATGGTAGCCATTGTTGTTGTTGTTGTTGTATTCTTGTGTGATGTTGTTGGCCGTTCTTTGAAAGAACTACAACCATGTTTTGGTGAATTTTGAGTTGGTGAATTGGAAGGACTACAAACTTAAGCACAAGGATTGTTATCAGTTAAACCGAAACCCACGTTATAAGGTATGTAAAGGCACCCCTTCTCCTTCCTTTAAGCACAAATCCAAGTTAATAATTAAATTCAATATAAGTGTGTTCAAAGTATATGGTGAGATGATTTCTTAGAGCTATTTATAAGCTTAATGTATGTACTGAAGGTCATATTACGCTTTAGAACTTGTACGAATGCTTAATTGTGAAATGAACGTCATAGAACTTATTAACATCAACATAGCTGTAAATTGAATCTGAAGATCCGTGAGCGGGCACTATGGCTTGGTCTTGTATGTTAGATACGAGAACGTCGCTCTTATTTGAGTTTCATTTCCTTAGGGTGTCTAAATCTTCTAATTTACGTCTTTAGATAAATCAAGTAGAACGTCTATGAAACGACTCTATTAGATGAGAAGTTAAGTAACGAATTGGTATCTAACGAAGAAAGAAATTGTTATGACGAATTGTGTAGCTGGAGATAGGTGTTTTCGGTGGTATAGTTATAGCAAAGCACGTAGAAAAGTTGATGAAATTGTTAGCATTAAAATGTAGTATAAGGATGTATAGAATAAGGTATATGGTGAAATGTTATAATATATTAAAAATGTTAAATTGGCTTTGTAATGCTTCATACTTTTCAATGCATGTAAGACTAAATTAATGTTGACGAAAGTATTTAAACTCAAGATGGCAAGGAAGTATTTGAACCTATAGTTTGAGTAAAAGTGTGAATAAGAGTTGAGTAAGGAGATTAAGAGTTAGAAAAAATGGAGTAAAGGATGTCTGGTGCTCGTCAACTTAGTTAAGCTTATAATGACAAGTAGGTGCACTATTTGCTTAAGAGGAATGGACCAAATTAAGAAGGTCAAGTAGGTACAATACCTACATATATTAATGGACCTAATACTGACCAAATGAAGCTTAAAGTTGGCCCAACAAAGTGGCACCAAATCAACCCAAAAAGTCCAATTGAATTAAAGCTCAAAAAGAGCCCAAGTTTAAGTCAAGAGGTGCATCATCTACTTAAACTTTTGAGGTGCGTCAAGGGCCAAGTAGGTGCATCACCTACTTGACAATATGATAGGCCCAAAATAAGCTTTAAAACGGCCCAAAAGATAAACTAAAGGTAGGCTAAAATTCTACTCAAAACAACCCACACATTTGACAGAAACTTGACCAAACTTGGTCCAAAATTGGATCCAAATATGTCAGCCAAAGAACCCCTTTTAAGGGGATAAATTTGAGCAAATTCCACTTTCTACACCGCATAAAATTATATGTAGATTTTCTTATAAGTTATATGAGTGTTAATTATATAGAATTATTAAAATACAATCAAACATCGTATAAAATTAATACATTAATAACTTTTATACAATATTTGAAACCTACCAATCAAACATTGTATAAAACTAATATATGAACAACTTTTATCCTATTTGAAAATCAAACAATGTATAAAATTAAGAAAAACTTACATGGTTCCCCATAAAAAGCAAAATATTTACATGAGAATGCTCCTTTACTTTGATGCCCCCTAAAATAATTAAACAAAATACCTCATTTTGTTTGTTCTTTTTCAGGCTGACATCATGTTGATGTCAGACGCTGCACCTTTTCCTTTTTTGTTTCTTAGCTATCACTATCATAGTATTAGTTTATTTCTTCTTCTCTCTCTTTCTTTAATTTATTTCTTTTTAAATTAATTTAAGTTTTTGTTACTATTTTTTTGTCTTTTCTTTTTATTTTTTATTTTACTTTTTTAATTAAAAAATAAATATAGTAGATAAATATAGTAGCTAACCAAAATTTTAAAAAAAATTAAAAAAATTCAAAATATTATTCTTATTTTTTTTCACCATAATCTATTTTCATGCTCATATTTTGGCCTTCTTTATTTTTTCATTGTTGTTTTTTATTTTCTCTACTTTTTTGTCTCGCTTTTTTCTTTATTCTTTATCTTTTTTCTTATTTTGTTAATTTTTTTCTCAAATTATATTATTTCTTATTTTTTCACTCGTAATTTAATTTGACTCTCAAATTTGGTTCCTTTCTTTTTTATATTTTTTCTTTTTTTCATCTTATTTATTTCTTTTTTAATTTATCTAATTCTTTTTTTATTTTTTTCATGGTCTAATTTCATTTATTGTGTCACGCCCGCCTTGGGGGGTAAGGGATCGGCACCTCGTGCCCTAGAAGGACCCGGGACTACTAATCAAGGGCCAAGGCACATCCGGTGCCTGCTAGCTCGTCTCAGTTCCTGAAACAAAGGGCTATATAACGGCCGGGAACACGCGCCCGCCATTCGGCCTATAGTCACCGCACCTCTAATACCAACACTGCAATATACTCAAATCAGAACCTATGCGGGTTTGACAAGGCCACCACGCGCCTAGTCATCCGAAACTTAAACAAGGAAATACCGAAAGCTACGCGGACCGGCAAGGTCACCACTATCACAAGCTATGGCCCCACACGGCCAACATATAAGAAACAGAAATATAAATAGCTATACACCGCACCTGGGCCACTTTCGGGACTCTGGCCAATCGGACCACATGGAGATAATATACACCCGCAAGCCTCTATGAGTAATAATAGAAATGATCGGGACAGTATTCCGACCTACCCATACTGTACATCAAAAAGGAAAAGAGTTACACCTCCCTCTCGGGGAATCGTAATTCTGGATGACAGAGCCGACAACTCAATAGCCGACCGGAATCACGAGGGACGCTCCTCGCCTATGAGTACCTCGTGCAAGTAATGCAAACTGGGCCCCACATCAAGGTCAACATCACAGACCGAGTATGCAAAGCAACTGAAATAATATAACTGAAACAACTGAATATAGATAGCATAACTAGCAAATCCGTAAGGCAGGAGATAACTGACCAAGAAAAACCGATAAGAACCAATCATGCTTTCAGACGATAAGGCGGAGGCGTATTTGTAAACGCGACGGCTCGGGCCGTTCAGTAGCTAGTATATAACATATAAATAGATATACAAGTAGCAAGCAAGAGCCAATACCAACCCCATAAGCCGGATGGCGCCAAGCAAGTAAACAATCTATATACCCCTACCCGGGTCAAAACTCCGCCAAAATAAGTCACTCCACTATCTCGTCTGCACCCGACTCCTCTACCGCCCGGGTCTCCGGCTCAGCCTCGGCCTCCGATATAAATAACCGTGTCTGAGTCCGGAGGACTCCTGTGTACAGGCAGTAAATACCGTATAGGTCTCGGTTCCCCTCGGAACCCTCTCGTGGCTATTCCGAAACTGAGCCGCACCTGCCACTGGAACAGCCAACAGGAGAGACAAACTGAAGTGCATGCATGCACGTATAGGGTCTGCTTCCTCGGGCTATCTCGGAACCGAGCTGCACCTGCCACCCGGAATAAATCAACAGGGAGACAAATGTAATGCTAATCAGACTGCTATGGGGAAAGCTTCATCCTACTGCTCACAAACCTGGACGCATGCCACCCCTGAGTGACATAAAACCCACCCGCCGCTGGGCGACACGATTACCAACCTGTGGCGGCGCAGGACGCTCAATAAGGGGCCCTCACGCCACATCAAGTCTCAACAAGCAAATAGCACATATAAATAGCAAGCATGTATAACTGAAAAGACTATCAGAAATCTGATTTCCTTATTCGATCTCCTTCGTACTCAAACTGATTCTTTACCGAATATACCGATTCTATAATCTTTTCTTTAACCGTTTGCTAATCAGAAGCCAAGATACTATCTCGTCCGAATGGCTAGTCTCGTAGTCATATCTCATCCGCCCAATGGCTAGTCTGTAGCCATAAAACTGTTCGTCTATCTGATTTTACTTTACTAGCTTTTGTTCTGAAAATCTATTCTTTTTATTCTATGAACATGCTTGCTAATCATACAATAAGCCATAACAATCTGGGAACGCGCACCTTCGCCCTTTGGCACATGCTTTACTAACGTTCGGACTGAATACGATACGGCAACGCAAACCAGAATCTACTAGACTTACTCAATTTTCAACATTCAACTCCGAGAACTCACCACGGAGTTTACTATGATTCACAAAGCAAAGACTTACTAACTTGCCAAGAACAACTTCACATACCTTAACCTCAGTTATCCAAATTGCCGGACGAGGCTCGGTCAAGCATCTAGCCATTTCTCCCAACTGCATTCATATACACGTCAATTAGTACTAAATACAACACTATTCTGAAGGACGACGTCACTTTCGATATAATTATAGCCTAAAACCTTAGCTTATCGAAAGACGGTCGAAAACTTGCAATTTTTCGTAAGTCCGCATGGAGAAGTATTCGCTTACGGCTAGGAGCACATTGACACTAGTTTGGAGCAATTCTACTTACCTTAGTCCGGTAGCTCGACGATTCATCGGCCGTATTTCGCAAAACAAAACCGTAGGAATGCTCCTGGCCGCTAAATACCTTGGTACGAGGTTAATTTGAGTTTGGACTACGTTTGACAACAGAATCGGACGATACTTACTTACTCCCTTCGTCTCCCCTCTGCTTTCTCACGTTCTGAAATTAATTAAAGGAAATAACATCACAAACCGAGCTTTATATATACTTGGACACTATAAATCGCATTTAGGAATGAGGACATAAGTCGCACTTCGAATGCGATTTATAAGTTGCATTCCCGGAACGCAATTTATAAGTCGTATTTTGCCTTGCGACGCGCCTCGACTCTTGGCGCTTGTCCGTCTTTCCCCGGGCCTTTTCTAGCATGTATGGCTTTCAAATATTCTTAACCAACACGCGAATAGGCCATCTATGTGCCGGAAATCAGTGGTGTAACATATTGTTTATGTTCTTTTCTTGTATTCTTCTTTTAATTTTTTTTCATTTGATCGAGGTATCCTCTACCTCCAAGCATTTTCTAAATTCCTCCATGATACCATCACAATATATTTATATACTAGTATGGTATCATGAAGGACTAGTTCAATCCTTCAATAAGCACTTCTTTTAGTACTACATGATACCATCACAATATATTTATATAGTGGTATGATATCATGGAGGACTATTTCAAATTCTTCAATAAGACACTTTCATCTTCCATGATACCATTATAGTATATTTATATGCTAGCATGGAATCATTAAGGCCGCTTTTAGTCCTTAGGTAGAAAAAAAATCCTTAATCCTGATACAATCATAGTATGTCTATACCGTCATGGTATTATTTAGGTTCATTTACTTCCTCAATGATACCATCACAATATATCTATATATTGTCATTGTATCATTTAAGCCCACGTACTCCTTCAGACACTCCGGTCCTCAATGATATCATCACAATATACCTATATACGTTATGGTATCATTCGTTTCTTCAATCCTCAATGTTACCATCACAATATATCTATGTTAATTGCCATGGTATCATTGAGGTTTGCTTCAATCCTTCAATGAAATACCTCAATCCTCTAAGTGATACCATCACAAGATATTTTTATACCGATATGATATTATTGAGGTTTGCTTCAAATTCTTCATGATACCATCACAAAGAGGTTCAGATATTGCCACGGTATCATTGAGGTCCGCCGCTCTTTCGTTGATACACTTCTTTCACCTCTATGATACCATCACATAGTATACCTATACAATATTGTGGTATCATTAAGGTCTCGGATGAGTCCTCAATGATACCACTGTGAACATATTTATATACCCACACAGATTACATGGCTTTTTCGCTCTTTTCGGTGAGATACTTTCAATCCTCTATGATACCATCATAGAATATCCATATACTAACATAGAATCATTAAGATCTCGTCGCTTCCTTAGTGAGTAGGGCCCTCAATCCTCAATAATGTCATCACGGTATATCTATACTGTAATGATATCATTGAGATTCACGTCGCCCTAAATGATACCATCACAAGATACTTAATGTCTTCTGCATGTTATCATTTAGGTTTGCTTCAATCCTTCATAAAACTCAATCCTCTACGATAGACTGTCATAATATATCTATATACTGACATGATATCATTGAGATATGCTTTCGTCCTTCAATGTGACACTTCTCAGTTTTTCTCTTCATACCATCATAATATATCTATATACCGTTATGGTATCATTCAGTCTACTTAGATCCACGCGAGGCGAAGTGTTTTCAGCGCATGGGCGAGTCCCTGGGCGTGGCATATCAAAAACGCACCGAGGCGTAGATCCATAAAGCGTAAGCCCTAGAATTTGGGGCGTAAGTACCGAGCATAAAAACATAATTTTCGTGACGTTAAATTTAATGTTTTATTATTTTAAAAGTATTTTTATAAATAATATTTTGTTATCGATGTAATGATATTTATACTTTATACTATCATATTTTTTACATTGTAGTCATTTTTTCTAGAATATATCAATAATTAAAACAACTCTCGTGGAAAATGACGTTATAAATAGTTTTTTTGATGATTTTCACCAATAATGATAGGATATTTATTCTCCTCGACATACTTTTATCTATATTTTTTATATAGCTTTTACAATATTTATTTTTATCCTTCTTTTGAAATAATTATATATAAATAATAATTAATGTAAATATTAATTTAGAGTGAGAAAATCATAAAGAGATCGAAGATATTGGCTATTACCATTTTTTATTGTTGTTATCTTTCTTCAATAATAATTATAACATTGAAATTTATTTGAATTTGTTATATTTAAAAACTCAATTATCGGTTCAAATTATTGATTTAACCATTAATTAAAATTATAAAATTGAAAATACATGAAGATATATGCCTCATAGATCCATGGGATTTACGCCCCATGTCTCAAAGCTTTCGCCACCCCATGCTATGTAAACGCCTTGCCTCGCGCCGCTTTTTTTAAAACACTCGGTGAGGCACTTCTAAGTCCTCTATGATATATACCTTATGGGTATCATAGAATTTGCCTTTAATTTTGATATTTTAATTTTAATTTTATATCAATTTCAAAGAAGTTAATTTATATAAAAATAATTATAAAAATAGAACTATTTTAAATATAAGTTTTGTTTTCATTTGCAAAAGCAAAAAAATTATAAAATTTTCATCAATTTATATTTTAATAAATAAACTATGGACTTTAGTCTTTTTTTAAATTACTTTTTATTGTGGTCTAGTTATTTTTTTTATATAACATTATAAATTTAAAAAATTAAAAACATAAAAAATAGTTAGTTCATTTTGTATTTTTATTTTTTTAAAAAGACAAAAATATAAAAAGGGACAAAAAATTAAAAAAAGATAAGCTAACTCAAAAATAATAAAAGGAATCAAGAGAAAAACTAGAAAAAATAAAAAACAAGGAAACAAATAATGAAAACGTTACCAAATAATATATCTAATAAAGGATAAAAGGAGACAAAAGAATAAAAATAATAAATGAAAAAAGGACACAACAATAAATGAAAGGATAAAAAAGAGAAAAAGGAGTAATGCTCCGGCGTGTAAAGTAAGAGTGCATTTCGGGTAAATATTTTGCCCCAAATGGATATTAAAGAAATTAGTATGAAAAAGACAAATCAAGGTAATTAGTCTACTTTGGGATACTTTATCTACTTCTCCCTAAAATTAATACATGAATAGTCAAGTTATTCATGTATTAACTTGAGTCTTATCCAATACCCAAAGGGCCCCTAACGGTGCTAATTTTTATGTAGGATTTCACTAATATAGGGGTAATAAGTGTTTATTTTAGAAATACAAGAGGTGTAACTGAAACTAAGTGATAGTATAGGAGTGTTTAAGCATAGTTTACCCTTTCTTTAATGGTCCTTCGTCGCAGAAAAGGTACACAAGATTATCCCTCTATTTTGTGTCCATGATTGGAAATTCCACCTACAATTCCCAATAATATTCCTCAGATGAAATAGCACATCTTAAATAATCCTCTGGTGCCAGACTTTATCCATATATGATGTCACAAGTGTAACTCTTCCAATTAGCCTCGTGCAATAGACGTACATAAAAAGGGAGAGAAGTCGTGGCATTTGTTTTTAGGCAAACTTACTTTCTTCCAGGCATGTGGTGCTCGTACATAAAAAGGGAGAATAGTGGCATTTGTTTTTAGGCAAACTTACTTTCTTCCAGGCATGTGGTGCTCTTAGTTCATCTACTAAGAGACACAAAGCTAGAATACTGGAATACAAGGATATAAAATAGCAACTCTCAGAAACATCTATGCCAACATCTAATGCTTCAATGGAGCAAGGAGCTGTAAGTTCAATGACTAGCGAACACTTGCACTCAAGAAACTCCTTTAGGGATATTTTTCATTTTTTCATTAGCCGCAACAAGTTCTGCTGCTATTCCTGGTTCATTTGCCGAATGACCTGCTCCTGGGACAACCTATTATCACACAGCAGAAACTGTCAGTTGCCAATAATTTACAAGTCCTAGATACATTGTCAATCATAATATGTCTATCATACATTGCGTGGGGGGGTTGGGGTTTGGGGTTTGGTGGGTGAGGATTGTAAGCCCAAACCCCTATCAAGCATGTACAAAAATTTAAGGTAAAGATTTGACCACTGTTAGTTCATAACAAACAATTGGCAGCATAATACAACGAAGACAAGGTCTTGTTTTTTAACAAAGAAAAGGAAGCAGGAAAATATAAGGAACTGAAATGATGAAGATGACTAAGAGAAAAATTATGCAGAAAGTTTTTAATTCTGTAGAAAAACATATACATAAAAATTCTGGAGAGAAACTGAAAAATAGATCATGGTCCTATTTTCAAGTCATGGTGTTAACCATGGCAACTACCTCCTAAAATAACTGAAAAGAGAATACAGGAAAGATTTTTTTTTTTTTAAAAAAAAAGATATTGCAGTCCTGAAGCAACTAACTAATACTCCTCCTTGCATTAGGAGCCGCAAATTCCAAGTTGTTTTAGGAAATCAGACTTGCTGACAGGAAGGGATTTTGTAAATACATCTGCTAGTTGGTCTTCAGATTTGCAGTAAACAAGAATCACTTCTCCTCTTTTCTGCACATCTCTCGAGAAAAAAAAGCTTAATGTTGAAGTGTTTAGTCTTCCCATGGAATACCGGATTATGCGAAATAGCTATTGCAGCTTGATTATCAACATGAATCTCAGTATTAACCTTTTGTTCCATATGCAAATCAGAAAATATTTTTCTGAGACAGAAGGTTTGATTTACTGCTGCTGCTGCTGCTGCTGCAATGAATTCAGCCTCTGCCATGGATTGTGCCACAGTTTGTTGCTTCTTGGAACACCAAGAGAAAATCCCTGATCCTAGACTGAAGCAATATCCTGATGTACTTTTCATGTCGTCAATGGATCCGGCCCAATCGCTGTCCGAGAATCCATACAACTTGAAATTCTCACACTTCTTGAATTTGACACCATATTCGACAGTACCTTTAATGTATCTTATAATTCTTTCCGCTACTCGCAAATGCATTTCAGTAGCACAATGCATAAATCTAGATAATAGACTTACTGCAAATAGAATATCCGGCCTTGTAGCAGTGAGATACATCAAGCATACAATCAAACTTCTGAAATTTCCTTCATCAACTTTATCAGTTCCATCCTCTTTGCTTAATTTTTCCTTTGGATTCATTGGTGTGCTTGTTGCCTTGCAATTTTCCATATGGAGTTTCTTAAGTATCTCCCCTGCATACTTCTTTTGACAGATAAAAATTTCATCACAGCCTTGCTTGATTTCCATTCCCAGAAAGTATGTCATTAATCCTAGGTCTGTCATCTCAAAAACTTGCATCATTTCCTTCTTAAACTCTTCAACCAGCCACGCATTGTTCCCTGTTACCAAGAGATCATCAACATAAAGGGAAACAATGAGAAGATCAGTTCCCTTATGTTTGACATAAAGGGTAACTTTAGACACACTTCGTACAAACTCCAAACTCGACAAGTGATCATCTATCTTGCTATACCAAGCTCTTGGAGCTTGTTTTAAGCCATAAAGAGCCTTTTTTAAGAAGACATACTTTTTCTTCTTTCCCTTGCTCAATGAAGCCGTCGGGCTGCTCTACATAGATTTCTTCCTGTAGTACACCATTTAAAAAAGCAGATTTGACATCTAGTTGGAACACTTTCCAGCCATTTTGTGCTGCTATTGCTAGCAACAGTCTAATGGTATCCAATCGGGCTATTGGACCAAAGGTGTCCGAGTAATCAACACCAAATATTTGGGCATAACCCTTGACAACAAGCCTAGCCTTGTATTTGTTGATAGAACCATCAGAATTAAGTTTGGTTCTAAACACCCATTTTACTCCAATGACCTTCCTATCTTTCGGTCTGTCAACTAACTCCCAAGTCTTGTTTTTCGTGATCATTAGTATCTCCTGCTCCATAGCGTTTTTCCACTTTTTATCTTGAAGAGCTTCCTCGTGTCCTGCAGGCTCACAAATTGCCACATTACTTTGTTGTTAGATGTCAGAAAGTAGTCTTGTACCTCTAATTGGAGGATCATCCACTAATTCATTTTGCCATTGATCGGATGCCTGCTCCTCTGAAGCTTTAACTGGAAGTTGATTATTCATCCAATCCCATTTCTCTTCCTCATTAAAGTGCACATCTCTACTGACAATCATCTTCCCTGCTTTTGGATTATATACTTTATAGGCTTTGGAGGATGAGTTATAACCCACAAAGATTCCAAGAACTACCTTTTTATCGAGTTTGTCTCTTTTAACCTGTGGCACGTGAAAGAAACAAACACAACCAAATACTTTAATGAAGCTTAGTGATGGTTTGAATCCATTCCAAGCCTCAAATGGAGTTTTATTCTCCAATGCTTTAGTGGGAAGCTGATTTTTGAGAAATACTGTTGTATTAGCTGCCTCAGCCCAAAAACTTTTCGGCAACTCTTTTTCATGCAACATGCACCGCGTCATCTCCATTATATATCTGTTCCTCCTTTCACTAACTTCATTTTGTTGCGGAGAGTATGGAGCAGTGAGCTGATGAGTAATACCAGTTTCCTCACAGAATGTGTTAAATCTTTAGAACTATACTCTTTTCCATTGTCAGACCGCAGGTATTGGATTCTGCGACCACTTTGATTTTCCACCATCTTCTTGAACTTCCAGAAAATTCCAGCCACCTCCGATTTGTATTTCATAAAAAAATCCAGCAGAATCTTGTATAATTGACAATGAATATAACATAGTATAGACTACCATTAAATGACAGTGTTCTTTGAGGTCCTGCAACATCTGTGTGAACCAATTGCAACCTTTGAGAAGTCCGCCATGATGCTTTAGGAAATGGCTTCCTATTGTGCTTACCAAATTGACAAGCTTGACAACTTGGTAAGTGATCAATTAGAGTTGATAGTCCTCTTGTCATATCTTCCCTCTTCAGCAAGAATAATGCTTGTAGATGACAATGTCCAAGTCTCTTGTGCCAGATCTCTGTTAAACTTGCCTTCGTGGACTAAGCTAGTTGCTCCTTCTCTATTGGATCGAAGGAAAAACTCCTTCCCCTCATCTTCACCCTGGATATTTCATTTCCAACAGTGTCGCTAATTTGAACTCTAAATCCTTTTTCCATCAGATGTCCTACACTTAGCAAATTTTGATCAATTTCAGGTACATAAAGCACTTCTGAAATTTTCTTTATGCCTATGCTTGTTTTGATTGCTATGGTTCCAATTCCTTTGACAGGAAGGTGGTCTCCATTTCCTATCCTAACCTTGGAAATTTCTGTGGGCTTCAATTCCTTGAATAGGCTCTTGTCATGAGTCATGTGGTTAGTGCACCCACTATCAATTAACCAAGAATCTATTGAGCTCTTACTTGAGAAGCATGTTGCAACAAAAAGTTGATCTTCTTCTTGATCAACAACTTGGGCATTTGCTTCCTGCTGCAGGGCCTTATTTTTGCAAATCACTACTTCATGTCCAAGCTAATTGCATTTCTTGCATTTAGCATCAGGTCTCCTCCAACACTTGAACGGTGGATGGCCTTTTCTTCCACAGTGGTGGCAAGGGGGATAGTTTTTCTTTGCATATCCTCCCTTACTTTTGTTGTGGGTTGATGTTTCTCCTTCATTTAATGTTTAATTTTTTTCTTCTTCAGAATTTTGTTAACCCAGTGCTTACCGACAAGAGCCCCTTCCGTTGTAACATCCTGTCTCATGAGTCTTCTTTGCTCTTGAGCTTTCAGGGAATTTAGCAACTCTGTCAAACTAATTTTTGACAAATCCTTAGTATTTCCTAAGGCCGTAATTGTTGCTTCATATCTTTCAAGAATTGTTACAAGAATTTTCTCAACAATTCTTGTCTGTGAGTGTAGAGCCTAGTAGCCTCACCTTATTTGTAATATTGAGAAGTCTATCTGAATACTCCTTCACTGTTTCAGAATCCTTCATCTTTTGCAATTCAAACTCCCTAATTAAGTTTAAAACTTGCATACCTTTTATTCTCTCATCCCCAACATACTCTTCCTTGAGACAATCCCATACTTCTTTAGCAGTTTTCAGAGACATTATCTGCATGAACACTGTTGGCGATACAGCAGCAAATAAACATGCCTTGGCCTTCGATTTCTCTGTCTTCTTTTCCTTGTGTGCTTTAATCTGAGAGATGGTAGGATTATTCAGTAGGGCTGGAATATCGTAATCCTCTTCCACAGCTTCCCAGAGATCCAAAGTATCCAAGTACATCTCCATTCATACTACCCAAATCTGATAGTTATCTCCATCAAAAACCGGCGGAGCGATTGGTGAGTAACTTGCTTCAGCATCCATGACTTCTCAAACTCAATCACAGATCCCTTAAGATGAAAGCTCTGAAATCAATTGTTAGTTTTTAACAAACAAATGGCAGCATAATACAACGAAGACAAGGTCTTGTTTTCCAACCAAAAAAAAAAGGAAGCAGGAAAATATAAGGAACTGAAATGATGAAGATGACTAAGAGAAAAATTATGCAGAGTGTTTTTTAATTCTGTAAAAAAACAGATACATAAAAATTCTGGAGAGAAACTGAAAAAATAGATCATGGTCCTATTTTCAAGTCATGGTGTTAACCATGGCAACTACCTCCTAAAATAACTGAAAAGAGAATACAGGACAGATTTTAAAAAAAAAAGATATTGCAGTCCTAAAGCAACTAACTAATAACCACTTATGCAAGGTGTAAAATCTATCTTCTTTTATGAAAGCCTTGTTTCTTTAAAAATTAGTTTTCCTGTGGTAAAGAAAGCCTCATTTCTTCAGCTATTTTTTTTTTTCTGGGTAATCTTTAGTGCTTACATTATCATCCAAATCCCTAGAGGTTAGGGTATTCAAACCATGGCCTTCCTAAAGGATAAATCTGATAACCCATAGGCTTGAACTCATTCCTAAAGTACATGTCTTGAGTTGGATGCGTTTTGATGCCCCACATCCAAATTTACATCAAACTACAGGTTTTTAACATGAAATTAATGTTTTTTTCGTCTGAATCCCATCCCAACTCTTCATAAAAATATCAAATCAATGACTATAGGCAAATCTATCAATTCTATACTCGAAGGTTCCTTTGTTGTTTCATGTCTCAACTGCCAGCTTAACATAATTCTCATAAAAGCCCGTTTGGTTTTTCTGGTCTCCTGACCTCTTCCCTTCAATTGGGTTAAGAACATAAATAAATAAATAACCTCCTCCTCAAGTTTAGTTGTTGGCAGATCTTTTTGGGGTTTTCTTCATCTTTGGCCTGCGGTTGAAAGTAATTACAGGCACTAAGCCAAATACAAAACGTTACACTGATCAGGCATATTTTATGTATACAGTATGTATATTTATACTTAATACACAAAACATATACATTTGCCGGCTATTAGTTTTTAGGGCGGCCCAGAAAAGTAATTACCCCATCTTTTTGTGCCTCCTCGCCAGAGTCAACAGTGGAAGTCTTATCTCAAAACTCCTTCCCTCCAATTATGTTGAATTATTAAATCTACTTAACTGAGGAAATCATTTGTCACTTACTATTAACTCTGCCTCTGGCCAAGCTTTATGAAGATCCCATGCTGACATCACTGGACAGCAAACATCATATCTTCCCTGAAGGTGTTAACAAAGATTTTCTTGCATCAGATTGTCCAAGGATACAATTTACCTCCAGTGCATACAGAATATATAAGATTCAAGTTTAGTGTAGGATCATAAGAGAAACATATTATGAAATGTACATTTTAAATTGACAATGTATAATGACAAGAAAACAGTCGAGCAAAGTCACATCTGACTACTTGAAAATGCATGTTCAGTTATTAGTTTCAACACTGAGGACCATACAGTTGTCAACTGCACTTAGTGGACGTTCTAGGTAAAACATCACATGATAAACACATCAAAAAGCACTACGGAAATTTAATGCACTTCCATTTCTTGCAACATATGATTAAAGCCTTGGCCAGCTCTTTACTCGTATGATCATTTAAACTGCATAAGTATGTTGTAGGGAAAATGTGGCAATGATTATATTAAAAGAAAATAAATACCCTATTAAATATTAGAATCGCATAACTAAACTTCTGAAATTTGTAATGAAACAAAATCCTCTCCTTATATTTGATCCAGCAATCTCATTTCTATCATACTTTTCTCCTTCCTGCTCTTATTTACATTTGTCTTTATACCACAGAGCTGCTCACCATCCTGATCTTCACTACAACTGCAGAAACTCCTATTGCTTCCTCCTTCCTTCCGCCCAACTCAGGGACCCATCATATTATGCGATCATGGCCATAATGAACAATAGCAGATTTCAGTAACTAAGTCACCATGATTAGACGGATGACTGATAACAAAATTTATGGTGGTGCTTTATGGTTCCACACTGTCATGCTTGAGGAGATAAAGTTAGTGGCGGTGAATGGCTGTCATAATGGCACTTTAGATGTATCCGACAATTACAGAGGCTATATACAAGATGTTTTTCACTCGTTTATGGGACCAGTGTGAAAGGATAATTGCATTCTCTCACTTGAATGAATCAACATTAGTGGATGCTTGTTCATTCGGGATTCTTTTATCTATATTTAGAACATCTGGATCAACTACTTTGGCTTTTGGTCTTTGGAACCTGTAGAATCCTAAAGTCACTCACCAACATGAATCTCATTGGGACTATTGTAGTCAATTAATTGAATTGCTTAGGTTCCATTGGCTTTAAAGATTAGTGGTCAATGCTGAGAGACTCCATGACAGGTAGTGGAGAAAGTGCTCAGGCAAGGAGATATATGATGTTAATTGTCTACCAATTCTAACTGTGAATGTAACAGAAAAAGACCATTAAAAAGACCTCACAGAAAGATTTATTAGGGATTTCTTTTTTGGGATAATTGTGGTGTTCGGGCCAGCTTGCGTGCACCTGGCTAATTCCACAGGATACCTGCCACCTCCCACCAACAGCAAGCAACAGGTACTAGGCACCTAGTATTTTTATCTCTACTAGGATTTGAACCTGAGACCTCATGGTTCTCACCCACTTCATTGGTACCCTTGGATGCATTAGGGAGTTATTATGCCTCAAGCTAAGTACATGACAACTTTCATGACAAGAGAGAATGAAATCTTTATAGGTGTTCAACAGTCGAGAATTACAAAATGAAGCATATGGATATCTTCTTTTTTTCGCCGGAGTTCAACACAGTCCTGGAAAAAGGATATGTAGAATTTGCGGAAGAAGATAAGGCTTCTATATATTTCAATGTCTTTACATCCCATGTGAAGGAGTAGTTATAAAAGTGAATCTTAATTGATTAAGCAGAGACAATCAATTACAATAAAAGAAAATACTATATTCCTATAATTACTCTAGGGAAAGCAAAAATAGAGTCTCCTAAAATCATGTAAATTAATGTAACATCACGACCCTTCTTTTTGTGTATTTGAATCTTGCTCCTTGATTTGAGATTTTCAATAGGTCCATATAGTGTTCTGGGACTTGCCGGGGTGTTTCGGTTTGGGACCTGAGGTGTTCGGGCAAGTTTCGTGCACATTTCAGCATGTTGTAGATTTTATTTTTTTCTGGCACAGCCGCTTTTGTGGACATAGGGTCGCAATCGTGAAGGAGAAATCACATTTACGAAGAATCCAAATTTTGGGGGCCATTGGAATTGCATGGCCGGAGCCGCAATTGCTAGGTTGGCCTCTGCAATTGCGCAAAGTGTTGTTCATAAGTGGCTAATTACGGAACTTTTGATATTCCAACTCAATTTGGGAGAAGTGAGCTAATGATTGGAGAGGGAATTGAAGGGGAAACATCATATAACGCCGAGGTAATGATTCTTTGTCGATTTCTACAGATATTACATGAATCTATACTAGACTTAACCCCTAAATAATGGATCTGAAATAGAAATTTGGTGATTTTTGTCCTTGTTTAAGAGGGTGAAATTAGGGGGTTTTGATCATCAATCTGAGTTCGAATTTAG
Source organism: Datura stramonium (assembly GCA_018107945.1). Taxonomy (NCBI): domain Eukaryota; kingdom Viridiplantae; phylum Streptophyta; class Magnoliopsida; order Solanales; family Solanaceae; genus Datura; species Datura stramonium. The sequence goes on along the minus strand of JACEIK010002182.1, from coordinate 55,678 downwards.
AATCTAATTATAGATTTAGAACTGTAGGGTTATGGGTAACCTGAAAATGTAATCAATTTCAGATTTTAACCATGGGGCTTGGTTTGACTTTTTGTTTGTCTTTGATTTTGAGTTGGTCTAAAATTATAATATGGGTACCGTTTAATTCGTCTAACTACGAGTATATTTTTTAATAGATCGAGATCGTGTGATCAATTCAGGGAGAGGAAAGGTGGTTCGAGAAGGCTATAGTTGCTTTGAACCGAGGTAAGTTAAGGTTTTGACCTCAATCAGATTTTCCCAAATTGAATATGTATTATGTATATTATGTATATGTGAGGTGACTAGCATATATGTGGGAACCGAGGTTGCTAACGCTATACAAGATATAGGGTGATTGTTGACATACTTGTTTTTCGTGTTTTTCTGTGCATCCTATCATGCAAATATAATGTCATAGGCCTCTATATGCTAAAGTAACATTTGAAAGTACATGTATGTGGAATTAAATGATTTAAACTATTCATGTCTAATTGTTTGCATATGTCAATCACATTATTTACATGTATTGAGCTGATGAGTTTAGTGTGATCCACGACTTGGGTGTCAACAGGTATTTAGATAGCTGATGACTTTGGTGCGGTCCACGGCTTGCATGTCAGCGGTTATGTTCTCACTTGATATGTACTTGAGCTAATGAGTCTGGTGAGATCCATGACTTGGGTGCTCGCACAAATGGCATGTGGACAAGGATCTAACGCTCATGAGTCGGGGCACCCCAAATGGTGTGTGGCCATCTATTTTGGTGCGGGGAGGGCTAGCGTTGAGTAAAGTTGGAGTCTTTATCATGCATATTTTATTTAAGACTCGCGAACATCATTTCACTTAAATGTTGTACCTGTGCATATTTAATCATGTTATCATGCAGTATCTGCCATACTCTATTTGCTAACAGTGCGCCCTCTTTTCTGTTAATATATTCTATTTTATTGTGTCGTTGTGAAAGTGCGCATTTTCAGTGTGTTGATACTTATGGAGTATGTGTTATTATTATACTCATGCTTCACTTTTATACAAATGCCGACCCTTGTACCAATGGAGCTCGGGAGTGGGCTTAGAAGCTTATTTGTTGACTTTAGGAGAGCTGCTTGGCTAGTTCCAAGCACTGTGGACTCCTTCCTTATTTTGTTATTTCTATTCTATCTTCTAAAGAGATTTAGTGCTTTAAGACTATTGTATTGATTTCAATTTAATAACACAACTTTGTAGCACCTGAAGGTAATTTGGGCATTTCCTCACTTAAGATTTCAAACTTATATTATCATGTTATCTACCTGTCGTAACACCCAGACTTTGGATTTTTTTTTTTGAGAAGGTAACAGTTGACTTATATATCCAAAAAGACTGCATCAAACTAGATACAGCTGAAGTTAATTACAAAAGCCTAAAGATCAGTCTCCTATTCCTTGGATTCACAAAGATCCTATACCATCTACAAAGGA
>JACEIK010002182.1:9070-53926 GCA_018107945.1 Datura stramonium | reverse complement strand
TTTGCAATGTAAGAAAAGATGGTTGATTGTCTCTGCCTCTTCTCCACATAGACAGCATGTTGAAACCAAGTGTAGACCCCTCTTCATTAAGTTATCCTGAATTAGCACTGCATTCCTAGTCAGTAGCCAGGTAAAACATGCTACTTTATAAGGAATTTTGACTTTCCAAATCAATTTCCAAGGCCAACAGTCAATCTGATTGTTAGAAATATTGTATTTTTTGTAAGCACCTTTGACAGAATAAGTGTCTTGGCTATTTCCCATCCATAAAACGCAATCATCAGAGGTAGAAACACCTTTGAATTGTTCCAATGTGAGGTAGAAATCTGTGAAGCTGTCAATCTCCCAATCATTCAACATCCTCCTGTAGCTCAGGTTCCATCCTTGAGTGACCCATACATCTCCAACAGTTGAGTTTTGTTGCTGGTTCAGATTGTATATATCTGGATAAAGCTGCTTCAGAGGTGTTTGTCCTATCCATTTGTCTTCCCAAAAAGAAGTCCTCTCCCCATTTCCTACTTTGACATAGGAGTTATTTTTGACCTTTGGCCATAAATTGCTGATAGACTTCCAAACACTGACTCCATAGGGGCTGCTTACCGGTTTAGTCATCCAACTACCTTCCATGCCATATTTCAGGGTGATAACATTTCTCCACAAGGACTGTTCCTTTGAGATAAATCTCCATATCCACTTCATCATGAGACTATAATTTTGAATTTTTAGGTTCCTGATTCCCAAACCCCCATCCTTCTTGCTAAGAGTAAGAGCATCCCATTTAACCAAGTAATTTTGGTATCTGATTTACTTGCCACAAAAATTCCTTCTCAATGCATCCAATTTGTCTCTTACACTTGCAGGAATTGGGAATACAGACATGTAAGTTGGCAGAGCATCTAACACACTGTTTATCAGAGTCAGTCTGCCCCCCAATGAGAGGTATTGACTCTTCCAGGACATCAGTTTTTCACATTTTTTCCAAAACATTATTCCAAAGTTCCTTGGACTTACTCTTTTCCCCTAGTGGCATGCCCAAATATATTGTGAAGGCTCCCAATTTTTTCCTCCAAGTATTCCGGCCAACAGGTTGATTTTTCTTACCTCATTAATAGGGTATAAGAAGCTCTTATTCCAGTTGATAGCAAACACGAGATAGCTTCAAACAGCACAAAAATTACCGTCAGCATCTTCACCTGCTCAACATCAGCATCACAAAATATCAAGGTATCATCTGCATATTGCAAGAGTAGAGATATCTCAAGTTTACCTCTTCCTAGTTGATACATTGAAACCTTTTATCCAGTTACTAGTTTGGGCTTTCTTCAACATATCATTAAGACCTTCCATTTGCAATGATAAACAAGAAAGCGGAAAGAGGAATCACCCTGTCTCAGTCCTCTCTGAGATGAAAAGAACCCTGCTGGTGAACCATTAACCAAAATAGAGAATTTGACTGAGCTTATACAGGAACGTGCCTTAAAATTATATACATGGCAGAAATCTGTAGATAGAATTTATATATGATAAGATGAAATTTTCTGAAAAAACAAAAACATTCTTGAGATTAGATTGAAAAAAAATTAGATTTGATAAAATATATTATATGATATCTTTTTATGAAGTAATAGTGTAAATCTTAATTTTATAAATATTTCACACACGATTGATTATTATTTAATCAAGAGATATATAGAAGCTTATCCATTTAGACATTTTAATGAGAATTAATTATGATATATATAATTATATATACACATGCACTGGCAAGAACATGGTTTAGTTCATGCTATATTTTATATTAAAGTAATTAGTAAGTTTATTTTGTTGACGTATGGACCCATCCATTTTTTTTAAATATTAAAATTCTTAATAGTTAAGAAGTTAGCTGACATTGAGATTTGGATGGATTCAATGATACCAAATTCAATTCTATGTTCAAATACTAGTCCCCATTAGACATTTATAGGAACATACGAACCTTCCCAAAATTGCTTCAAGTTATAAATTTCCCCACAAGCTCAAATCCAACGGCCACTTGAATCTTTTCACGGAGGATATTACTTCGTCAAGTTTATTATCGGGATCTCAGGTCTCATAGCAAGGACTACTCTCTTGACCTGTGTAGTCGTATATCAAAATCCTTGCATCAAATTGTGGAACTTGAAGTTGGAATTAGCATTCTTGGGCTCATTGGAAACACGCGACTCTTAGTTTGCTTGTTTTGAGGTGTGTAAGGCAAACCTTTCTAATTTGGAATTCTCTAAGTAGAATTGTCTTAATCTCTTCGATTCATTATCTTCATGATTCATGTCTCTTATGATTTGAGTTCTATGGAACTATAATATTTAACCAATGACTCAATTCAAGTTTCTTTTATGTCTCTTGCTTATTTGAAATATATGGCGTTACTTTGCTTAAACATTAACTATCAACTTTTCTGGATATATTCATGATTTCAAATGGCCAAGGAAGGCACATGACAGTGTTATCAAAAGCGAAAAGAGCAAAAGCTCTAAGGTCTATCGGAGCTTTAAGCGTGAGCTTTAATGAGAAAAAGGCGCAAATGGAGAAAACATACAAATATATATATATATATGTTTAGTCCAAAGACTAATAATTACAGCATAGATAACAAATATATGAAATGAGATTGAATTTCTTTTTTAGGATAATGAAATATGTTGTTTAGTGTCGCCTCCTTAGGAAACCACATTTGCAAGGAAAGTTTGTCTTAGAGCCTTGATGATGAAACTAAAGCGCACATTAAACGAGGCGGCGCTCAGAGTGTTTTGAGCCTCGCTTCGGGGCTTAAGCGCTTTAAGCGCGCCTTGGACAACCTTGCACATGACATGATATTCATGAAATGAGCCCTTAAACCATATATTATTAAATGTTTTGGGAGTATTATTTGGTTAACTGAAGGCGTTTGTCCATGTATCAAAGCACGAAACTACATATGTCAACATAGGACAAGGATCGTTTTGTTGGTTCGGGCGACTCTTTATGGTTCCCCTAATTAGGATATATGTTATGGATCCACCGCTAGCAAAGGATAAGAACATGTCTCACCACGAATGTGTGGTGAGATGGCTTAAGCTGATGACAGAGACCGGGCTACATTGTACACATGGTAGTTGTTGATAACTAGATTAACTCCCACTAAAGTACATTATCATTTACTTATGTACATATAGCTTTATATTTTGATGTCAAAGGATATCACTTCCACTTTATTTATAGCTCATGATGAAATATTTTATTATTCTCCTTACTCATATTCTCTTCTCTTTTTTTAGTTTTCCTTATCCTTGCAAATGTTTTTCACAGTACACATCCGTTTTTATTTGTGGACCTTTCATTTTGCATTGCGGTATGGATCTTTTTGAATGAGAACACTATTACACTAGGTACTGTTCCTCTCAAGTGTCATTAGCGCGACCCCCATTTGACTTAAGGCATTTTCTTTTCTTATGCCATATATTGCGTACATTTTGGGTACACTAGGGCCCTGTCTTGGCATTTCTACTTCTTATTATTCATAGTTTTAGAGGTTTCATAAACCTTATCACTCATTTCATGTACATGTGTGTTGGACAATACCTTTATGTTGCTTGACACAACACTCGTGATTTTTGTCTGTTGACACTTACTATTTTATTTGATAAACGTACTTAAATCCATTTTACCAAATGTTTTCATGTTGTTCAGGATTTCCACGTAGAGTTGATGCTTGGTCAAGTTAAGGCCAAGTGTCGATCGCCCCACCAAGAGTTTGGGGCGGGCACACCTGCTTTCATCTTATTTCATGTCTTTATAATTACGCATTGGACATTTCTATGCTTTTGGGTTTGTTAGAATAGGATTGTATGTCCTAAATGGAAAAGGATTTTAGTCTACTGTTTATATAGATAGGGCTCAATGTAATAATGTACTCCTAATAATATTTCCCGGAGTCGTTATTTCTCACATGGTATCAGTGCATCAGTGAGAAATATCTCTAGGAAAAAAAGGAGCAACAGGCGTGCCTTTTTCCTAGTTGCTGTCCAGATCTGTTTTGCACCATCTTCTTATCCATCAATGTTGTGTGAAATCCAACACTGCCACTAGATCTGTTGTCTTCGGAACAAACCCCAACCTAGATTCTCCTACAGAAGACCTCACACGCGGCTAGAAGTTACGGTTTGTGAGCATGTAAATCCACTCGTCGGCGCACTTAACACACTGCTCTTACGTGTTCTCAGATGGATTCTTCTTCTATAGTAGTTTGTCCAGTGATTCGAACCCTTACAATTTTCTATAATTCCGACAACCGTTTCTCCAACGACTTCAACCTCTGATTTTTTGGTTCTTGGTATTCACTTGGTGATTCCGACCTAGAACCCGGGAATTTTTCAGTAGTTTCAACCAGATTTATAGATCTGGTCATATTTTTTACCAAAACAGACTACACTATCTTCTCCCTCTTCCGTTTACCAACAATATTATCATTCTATTATTATCTTATTCTTCAAGTTTATTACTATTGTTGTTTCTTTTACTTTAGTTATCTTTACTATTTTTGTTGTCAATACATTTCTTTTCTTGACACTTCGTCATAGCTTTCCTCTTGTTTTTAATCTTATTTTGTAAAATGCTTTTCTTGAGCCGAAGCTCTATGGGAAACAGCCTTTCTATCCCACAAAGATAGGAGTAAGATCATGAGACACCCACCCTCTGCGGAACCCACTTCGAGAATCGCTTGGGTATGTTGTTGTTGTAACATCTATCTGGTTAGCAGTATAATCAGCAATTTGAGTTATATGTGTATCTTATCTAATATTGTGATTTAGATGCTTACTTGTATAGCTGTTTTATACTTGTTAAAGCATTATTATGTCACTATACTCTGAGTTCTCAAAGCTTGTCCCAAGGGTAAGACAGGTGGGTCGAGAATCTTATTGGGTCATTTAAATATCATTTACGTGTAAATACTGTTAAGGGCGACATAGTTTTTGACCGCTGAGTTGCTCGTCCACTTCTACGGTTGAGATGAGCCATAAACCAGACTGTGGCGCCGTCAGCTCCCATCTTACTTACAGTCTTTTCTTATTTCATTTTGAGTTGCGTCTTATATTGTGGTATCTCAGATTTTTAGTTTCTGTATGACTCTTGAGATATTTGAGGTTCTGATTCTCACTGGAGACTTTTTACGCATTTCAGATGTTTAATGTGAGAACACTTTTTTTTTGTTTGTTATCGTAAATATGTTCCTCATCAAAAAAGAAATATATATGAGAACCTTTTATATTTGACATTTAGTATTGCTTCCTTACATTTTGGCAGTTCATAGCACAGTCGGCAACGCCTAGCGTTATTAGTAGCTCAATGGATACTGATCACGGTTTAAGTGTCAGATTTAGGCCTTGCCAGAACAACGCTGTGACCATTCATCCCCTATCATTATGTTCTTTATGTAAGTCCTCAATCACAGTTTTTCACAAATCAATCTATCCTAGTAAATCTCATCTATCATTGGGGAAAAAAGCAACTCTTCTGGATGTTTTACGTTTCCGGACAAGGCTTTTTCACGTATTAGGGGAGTTTTGAACTTTGAGAAGTCAATGCAAAGCAAAAGCAGAATTTACCTGAACAATTATTGTTTTGATATGCTTTATCTTTTCAACATTATCTAGAAGGAAAGAATCTGAAGAGAAGAACCCCTTGTTGATAAAGTAGTGGTTCTCAATCCTTGCAAATGCCTGAATTAAAACAAGATAGGTTGATGTTATATAATGAATGATAACAATCTCTATGACTATGGCAACTCAGAAGAATTAAAAATGCCCTCAGGCACGCTTTCCAGATCAGGCTTTTCTAAACTGTTTTCTTTTCAAATACTTTCACCAGGGGAGGGGGAGGGGGAGGGGAGGAGGGAGGTTGTCACAGGTTTAAATCCTATGACATTACTAGAGTCAGATCTGAATTCTGGAGCAGAGGTTCGATTGGGCGGAACATAGCAGACATTTAATGGCTAGAAATCACATTTAGTCTTAAAAATCAAGTTGTTTCTGTATTTATTGATGCATCAAAGAACCTTGGAAGATGGTCTCAAGAGATGGAACATGAAGGACCACTTCTCAGAGTTTTACTGCACTCTTAAATACAATGAAAGCAGTGGTACATCAAATTTATTGCTGTACAAGGGGAACACAAGTCCATCATCATCACGCCAGAGATTGCTCGGAACGGAGGTTGGGGGATTATCACAGAGAAAATAGCAAAGTTCATTAATGAACAAAACACAGAAACAGAAATAACTACTTCCAACAACTGGAACTCTCTTTCAAACAAACCAACAACAACAGATGGACAACAAAGGTGGTCAAAGCTTCACAGGCCCAGACCATCAGCAAGAAGATATACATCAATGGTGGCTCAAAGATTTCTGAAAACGACTATCTGGGTAGAAGTTTAATTGACAGAATTTGAGGTTCGAAGATGGGCTTGCAATACTTGGAAAATTGTATTTGGTGTCAGTGTCTTTGCCATGATCATGGGCATTTCTTCTCTTGAATGGTGGAGTCCAACAACTGTGCGTGTTGGCGAAGAAGATAAAGAGATTGGGTTAAGGATAAGACTTCTATTGCTCCCTACAGGTCTTTTGTCTCATAAAATTTTCAAATTGATCAGCGATAAATGCGGTGGAGTTTTATCAAAGCTGAAGAAGAAGCTTCTCTCAAAAGTCACCTCTACTTGGCTGAAATCAAGGTGAAAGGTGACAGGAAAATGTCCCAAGAGAAATTGGAATAGAGAGCGATGGATTCTCATAGACCATTCCGATATGGTGGGATGTTCAGGTGATGGTGAGACTAGTGAGGAAGATGAGAGATAAACCAATGAAGGGATCAATGGATAATGGGGTGGAAAAGTCCTTTTCAGCAGACAGAGTACCAAATTTCAGCACATCTTACGGCTTATGACGAGGGAACATCCATAGAAAGGGGGCTTTTGAACTTAGAGACACGTGGGAATGGAAAGGGACAATGATAATCAAGTGGGCCATTCAAATCAGATAGCTATTTGGGCCACAAGTCAGGCCAAAAAAAGAGCAGATCCAATTCTTGCATTACATCCACAACCAGGTCATTCGCACAAATATCCTTATTTTGATTGGTTAATAGAGAATCAAAATCGATTTACCAATGAATCGCGAAATGCTATGGTTCTTACATATAATTTCTACAGAATTTATACGAGAAGTAATTCGCGAGATCATGCACCTCTCTTTCCTACTTATAACGTAAAGGGTACAGCTGGTTGGTCCAGCCTATTCTTGAAATAAACAACTCGCACACACTCCTTTCCAAAAAAAATCAAAACACCAGCACAACATAGATTTATTGGATTTGTTGCTAAAAATATCGGTATTAAACCGAAACTCGGCCCAGATGGCGAGTGGCAAAGCGAAAGAATCGGTTCACGTTTTCATATGATCTCCTCTTATAGATAGACTAAACAATCGAAACCGAGAATTCTTTTGTAGCACTTATCCGAGAAGTTTTGCCAACTCATCCATAGATGATGGAATCATCAAAGATTTGACCTTTTTGAACTCTGTGCAGCCCAACTCACTAGAGCTAGGGAAACAAAGAGAAGATGTACGAACGAGATATCCGGCAACAAGAAGAAGGAAAAGAGTTGAATAGAGGAACTCCCAAGCATTTGGCGATCTCGGATGTGTCGATATCAATGGTGACTCGTATTTCGATGAATCATTTCTTTGGACGAGAAAGAAGATTATGCTTAACACTCGAGATCTCACTTATCGATTCCATGTGGAAGACACAATTTTTTATAAAGATATTCGCCATGATATACACGATCCATGCATAATATCGGGAAAAATAATTACAAATTTTGAAATGCTACTTAGTATTGGCAATAGGTTTTGATAATGCAATTGGAGTAGAATCGCTTTCCCTTACTAGGCTTAGGAATCTAGTAATTCTTCAAGAAGGCGAGTTAACTTGGGATCAAAAAAGAAGCTTCTTATGAAACTTTATATTGCAAAATTTAGGACAATACAATAAAGGACAAAATAAGGATTTGGTATAATAAGCTACAATTTTTATATTTCTATTTAGAAAACTAAAAAGTTTAGTTATCTATTCAAACAAGATATACAAATTACTAATCGATTGAATGAAATCTCAAAGCCCACGTTCAAGGTATTACTCGTGTAAATAAATATATCTTAACTTAAGATTGACTATTCTAGCTTAATTCAAATTGAATTTTTGGAATCCTTTTATTCGCGGGGCTGGATGAAGAAACTCTCACGTCGGTTTTGTTGTAGAGATGGAATTCGAAACAACGCATACGAGCTATAACCCCAAAAGAACCCGTTCGTAAACAACATAGAGGAAGAATGAAGGGAATATCTTATCGAGGTAATCATATTTCTTCATTAATGCTCTTTCAATTACTGTCGATCAAAAATGAGTAAATTCAGCTAATCCTCTTATCCTACCAACTAAGAATCTTGTATAAAAAGCATCTATGTAAGCACGACTATATGACCAATCATATATGCCATTTTATAATTTTAGCCTGAGAATTCTCTTAGGACCCTTTTTAACAAAAGAATTAATTAACTCAAAATTTTTTAAAGAAGAATAAACGGGTTTATATAAAAAGATGACCTATATATCATATCTTGGTGGTTCTTTAGATCGGATAATGCGAAGTGGGTTGGTTATTAGTTCATAGTTTTTAGTTCATACTATGTGGGATGGTCTTTTTAATTTGCGTCAATAGGATTTGAACCTATACCCAGGTTTGAAGACCTATGTCCTATCCATTGAACAATGGACGCTTTCATTACGATTTTTTTTCGTATTTCACTTTTTGTTTGAAAAAACAGAAAAGAATCGGATGAAAAGAATTTTTGGAATTGTATATTGATGATGTACTAATAAACTAAATTTGATTTAATGAATAGATTAAAATATTTAGAATAAATAGATATAGAGCGCTCAAATTCCTTAATCTTTAGCTGCCCGGGCTTCGATGATCAACCCCTGCACATTTAGGTTTTTATCTTCGGCCATCTGGTCCTCGGGACCCAACACTATATTATTCTTATATATTTCACTTTCAAATGAAAAGATCACGAGGTGTTGTCGTCCTATCCACATAGAAATCTTACCCTCTTCCACATGATTATTCCAACTATATTGAGTATCATACATGTAAGAATGATAGTTGGGATCTTCGCCCTAAATCCATTATTCGGATAACTCGAGTTTTAGTCTTTAGAAAAGAACTTTCTGGATTCACTCGAGAAAAATTGATCATTGTCAATCTCAAAAATCGATTTTCAATATCAAAATAGATGGAACTCTTGCATCTCCCATTTCACATACTAACTAAAAAAAGTGTCATCGAGATGAAATTCCGAATGTCTTTAGCAGCCTGAGATAAATAATCAACATTCTTTGCAACTAAATTGTCCAGGGATTCCCCCAACTATGAATGTTTTCACTTTTCGATTTGGATCTTCAGTATTTTCAATAGGACCAAGGCGCCCATTGATTTATTTAGTCCACACTGCGTTGAACTCCTTAAACAACATCGAATTAAACCACCATCTTTCCATGAGTTTTCTTGCCCCTATTTACATGAAAATACAATAGATGAATAGTGTTATTTATAAAATTATTTATTTGGATATCTTATTTCCTATGGACTAAGCATAATCCAATCACTAAGATTCTTAACTAATAAGGATTGTGAGTATTGAAAAAAAGTTCGAATGCGGGGAACACTTCACTATATATTAATATGTTGGAACCCCCTTTTATTATTCAAAATAATATAATTTTTGATAAAGGGTAAGAATTCCTCAAATACATCGGTGAGGCTTATTTGGGTCGTGTTGTAATCTTATTTGTGAAACCTATTGATGGTGAGGTGAGGTGGTCTTTAATTTTGCCCCTCAGATTCCACCGATCTTTAATTTTTGCCCTTCGGCACTTTCGGTGCCAAAAAGTGATCAAAATGCCCTAACAATTTCTTTTAGAAAAATCGCAAGGCGTAAGTTTTGGCTAAGTTATGCCTCGGGGCATAAGTTCTACGGTTCTTAGGGGCATAAATTCAGTAGCATGGCATAAGTTCTAACAACATGAATTTGTGCCTGGGAATAAATACAACGACATAAACTTGTGGCTAAGGGGCGAGTTGACAACATAACTTGTGCACGAGATGTAAGTTCGGCATGAACTTGGGCAGGCGAGAAGTTCAGCAACATAACAAAAGTTGACGGCATGCAGTGCAGCCACATGAACTTGTGCCTAGGGGCGAAGTTCGGCGGCATTAACCTTGTGTCTTCTAGGGCTAACCTATGTCTGGCAATTTTATAAGGGTAAAGATATGCCTTGCAAATTAAATAACACTTAATTTATACCTCCACGTGAACATTCTCTGAAAAGGTTTGCCTAGCAAAATTAAGTCACAATTAAAGATATTTTGGACATAAAATTTTCATTAAATGAGTTGTGGAAGTAATAATTAAAAACCAGCAATTTGAGGGCAAAATTAAAGATCATCCCAGAAAATTGGGGCAATCCGTGCAAAAACTTGTCCACAACTGTATACCAGCCCATCAAGATGGCATTTTAAACATAGAAATACAAGCAAATAGACACTGTGTATTGCAACTTCACCAAATCCGACAAATGTGCGATAAAATGGAAGGAAAAAATGGCACAGCAACAGCAAAGAGGTAGAAGAAACAGACATCTGCCTCAACCCAGAGCAGAATACGGTAACCTTTACCACAGAAAAATCACCAAAACCTAGGTCTCCAGGATTTGGAGACATGCAAGACAGAGAGGAATCTAGAAAGCTGAACCTTACAGCGGAGAATGCAACTCCCTTGGAGATTCACTTTCCAGTGGCTGACAATGACCCAGACTTCAATTTCCCCTCATATGAATTCATCATCACATCATTAAACTTAGGTATTTGGAGTTAAATTCAAAGGCACTGAAGAAACTCTTGAATTATTCATAAAAAATAGACTGCAGAAAACAGGAAAGTACAAGCAATCAGCAGCAGCAGCAATCAATAAGAAGAAGGGGATAAATGAATTGAAAGATTTAGAGATGGGAAGTAGATCCTGAGTAATGGTACTAGAAGAAAGGGGAGGTTTCTTGCCATTCTTGATCAATGATGATTAACATAGTATCGTGGAATATAAGGGGCTAAACTGTATAAGAAAAGAGTTGATCAAAAATCTCACCCTTACAGAAAGATGTGATATGTTTCTCAGAATCTATAGTGGGCGATGTCAAGAAAATAGTAAGAGACTTTCGGGGGAGTAGATGGATCAATTATGCTCAACTGGAGACAAGTGGTACTAGAGGAGGGATTATTTTAATGTGGGATAACAGAGATTGGTAAGGGGAGATCAGCAGTCTAGGTTCTTACTTGGTAACCTGTAGATTTACTGGTAAGTATCAGGACTTCTCCTGGCGTCTTGTGAGCCACTCCATCACCATATGACTGAATGCAAAAGGGGACGAGACATGGTGGGAAATAGCATCAGCCAGGGTCTGACTTCAGGTCCATGGGTTATCTCAAGTTCATTAAATTAAATTATCCAACGAAAAGAATTGCAATAAATTAGCAAATCAATGACGGACATCTCTGAATTCATTGAAGATATGGAGCTGATAGACTTGGATTTAACAGGTGGTCAATTCACCTGGAAACAGGTGGATAGACAGGCAGTTGCTGCTAGACTGGAAAGGTTCTTAGTTTCAGAAGGATGGGACACACACTTTAGGAATATAAGACAAGTCCTTATTCCTAGAGTGACCTCAGATCACACACAACGGATGCTACAATGTGGTGATTGGGAACATAATACATCTTATTTCAAATTTGAGAATTGTTGGCTTTAGCGGAAGATTTGGTGACAGAATGAAGAACTGGTGGGAGTCTTTCCACTACAGAGCCGGACTGCATTTTGGCTCAAGCTGAAAATTTTGAAGGAGAACTTGAAGGAATGGAGTAAAACAGCCAAGGGCAATCTGGGATTACGGAAACAGAACACACTATATCAGTTGGCAGAATTGGAGGAGATCCAGGAGCAGAAGTTTTGACAGAAGAAGAAATAACCAAGGTTAGCCTTATCAATGATTTGAAAGATATTGCAAGGTAATGAGAAGACTGCTTGGAGAGCAAAGATCAGGAACATGGCTGAAACAAGGAGATGAAACACCAAATCTTTTCGCGGACAGCCTATCATAGGAGAATAAAATACCATTGATATTAATAATAGGCAGAAACTTGTGAACCAATTGACTTCAAGAAAATAGTCTCTTAATATGAAGTTGAAAGTGGAATGGAGAGGTATTGTCCCATGATCAGTGTAGAAGACAACATGATGTCCAGTGGCCCCCATAGAGGCAGGAGATTCTGGACTGTGTCAAATTATGTGCAGGAGACAATGCTTCAGCACCAGATGGTCTGTAACACCAATGTTGAGAAGTAGTTAGTTCGGTAGTAGCTGCATTTTAGCTTTCATAATGTAGGTTTTTATTAGAAGGCAATAATGCTACATTTGTAGCTCTAATTACTAAGAAACTGAATTGCTATTAGATTAATTGATTTCAGGCCAATCAACTCGATTAGGAGTGTCTACAAGATATTTCCAAAGTCTTAGCAGAAAAGATTGAAAAAGTAATCCACAAATTGTTGATTGCCAACAGATGGCTTCATTAAAGAGGCAGATCTGTAGGAATACTATTATGCAAATCAAAAGTGTTAAAGGAAGGCAGAGGAGCAATATGCCAGAAACCTATGAATCAGAGAGCTTTTGACCATCTAAACTGGAACTTCTTCTTGAACTCTTGAGGAAGATGGGCTTTGGTTCCAGGTGGATAGGGTGTGATTTGTCGTGGGTTTACGTCACGTGTGATATTTTGTGCATGAGTTTTTAGTGTCTTTTTGCACATTTTGGAAGTGTTTGCAATATTAAATTGTTGTGGCCCAAAAGTGCCAGAATGAAAAGAAGCCAAATACGCAAAGCCTGAACAAAAGGCACATACAGACCGTACATTTGACATATGGGGCATATGCAAGCGTAGGTGAAACACAAGAAAATGGCTAGGAAAAATGCTAAGTGTTGGCTAAAATGCGAAGGCACATATGGCCCACAGCATCATATATCAGAGGTGCCTGCCAAGAGTGCAGAAAGCCTTCCCAAGAGTACTGAGACTTTTAGGATCGACCTGGTTTGCCATCTATGGGACGCAAATGAGTCTACTAGCTGCAGACTGAGACACAGTGAAGATGAGGAGAAAGATGGAGCCCATCTGCCGACCTGACAGAGAGATTCTACAGGCCGCATGTCAGAGTAAAGTCAAGGTCTACCAGCGTAAATCATTTGGTAAGCAAAAGTACGACCACTACGTAAGGACTGCAAGTCATTGGATACCATGTGGATTATGGTGGAAACCCTACGTTCAAAATAGAGCCATCTGTGCGTATGTCATACGCCGCCCGTAAGTGATGCCAGATTTTCCTGACAGATTTTGGATGTCGAGTTCCGAGCCTAATGTGTCACTTTATAGGGTTTTTGCATGTCATGCTCAGCAGTTGATAGACGCACAAATAGGAGTTTGCTATTGGAGTTTCTTTGACAGTTTTTTCGAGAACAATTTTTGCTTTGTGGGAACGTTTCTTCAGCGTTGTTGTAAGTAGATTATGAATTCTCTAATTTCTTGTTGTGGTCATATCATTATGAGCAGCTAAACTTTATACTAAGATTGTGAACCCAAAATGGGTTTATGTCTATAAGATTTTCAGATTGATGCTTGATTTGGGGTTTGAAAAAATTAATTCTTCTCGATTTAATTGTTGGTTAAACATTAACCTAAGCCAAATTTCTCGGTTTGACATGAATAATTAACAGAAATGGTGCTTTAACTCTCGTTTAATGAATTCACTTGGGAATAAGTGAAATTTACTTAGCGGTAATTGATCGATTCTTACAATAACTCGTGTATTTGAAAAAATCTTTAAGAGATATTACTTAATTATTGAAAAATAATAAGTAGTGACATAAATCACCTGCATATCGAGAATAAACCAATATCGGTATCTTGAATGAAGATCGAGGGCAAAGCAATCCATTGACGGCGGCTTACAACCTTGGTTTTTGAATACATCTGTTTTACAGATTCGTTCAAAGTAGAAATTTTTGATACACATTAAAAGTGTGTAGTCTAGAATGCTCGAAGATATTTCAACTCTTGAGGATAGAAATTAAGATAGCCGATCGAGTATTCATTGTCAGTAATCTTTTCACACCGATTCCTTGTGGGATTAACACCAACCTCATTGGATTACTATGTGGTAACAACCGTCACATCATTTCATAGATTAGCCAATTTGTGCGTATCAAATTTTGGCGCACTTTCAAAGTCAATGGTCATGGTGAAACACTACTTGGGCACAATCAATGTGGATGTGGATAAGCTGGTAGAGAAGTTCCGTTTGCAGGACTACCCCACTCCAGAATCAGAAAAATAAACTGGTATTTACGTCGAGTCGCGACGTTAAATCCTCCGCTTGGAGGCAACCCATGAACACCTCTATCTACATCGTTCCGTGATGTTAAATCAAAGCACTTCTTGGAGGCAACCCATGAATACTACGCTATGTGGGGTATCTGCATCGTGTTACAATGTTAAATCAAGCATTTGTTGGAAAACCTTAGTTTACAAGTAATTTTGATTTGTGCTCAATAGGTTTTAATGTGTGTTGTGAGGTCAGCAAAAAACAGAGATGAGAGAGTAGGAGAAAAAGGGCAGCTGGTGTGCAAAACTATAGCAGAAAAGTTCACATACGACTAACACTAGCAAATTAGCTCTGCAGACCATATGTGGACCAACTCCACCGCAGATGACCAATTGAGCAGGTAGCATTCAACTAATAGCCCATATACGAACTGTAAATTTGACTTACGAACCGTGCGTGATGTTTGTAAGTCGTGTAGTAAGAGGATTTGGGAGTTACTGTTCAACACTTACAATCCACGTATGGAACATACTCAGGGTGTGCAGCGTATGAGTTCATAAGTGTGAGGCAGAAAGTCACCAGTATAGTTATTGTCCATGCCATGTTTCAGATGCGGCATGCATGTCAATTTGTGACTCATTCATACAGCCACATATCGTGAGTCTTATGAGTCATATGCAGACTTCACTTGCGGAGCCATAAGTGGAATCACATATCTCATAACAGCCGTAGGTAGCAGTCGTATATAGGAGAAGGTATAAAACACCCAACTCACTGACCATTACTTACTTCTAGCAAATTTTCAAAACTATCATTGCCTTCACACCTGAAGAGACTTCACCCTGCACATAGCCATCCTCCCAGTTCATCACCCATCACGTTTTCACTCAATAACACAACACAATCTTACGGGCATCCACACTGCTCAAGAAACTTAGGTCACACATACCTTGCACTGTCACACACATCGAGTCATCACATCACACTTAAACCAAGTAAAAGTTCCTCACTTGCTACTGGATTGCATTGGTGCATAGCCTTGTAAAACATTGCGAGGGGCATAGAGCACATCACCGTTTATGATCGAATTCGAAAAAAAAAAAAGAATTAGGTTTCGAAACCCCAATAACGTGCGATGAGCACTGGGATAGAACCCTAGATTTTGGGGGCTGAAACTATGGGGATTTGATAATATTGGTTATTGATGGATAGGGTTGGTTACACATAATGCAAATTGGAGTGCGAATGAATTGCGTAAGGAGTGCGCATATCATTCTGAACTGCAAATCTAATATGCGGCTCACATGAACTGTCCACAGCATAAAATGGAATAAAAATTAGCTAAGTGGAAAGTTCCCTGCAAAGCCCAGCATTGGCGTATATTTCTTATACGGACCAATACACTAGGATCGCAGTCGGACCCAGCGATGTTGGGATTGTTTAATGACTTGCAACGCGTATGCGGCTCATAAATTAAATATACGACCCACAGGTAGTGTGCCGACACCGCAAGTGGTGACTTACGGTCCATAACTGGAAGTACGACCCGTAATTCGCATTTACGGTCCGCAAGTCTCACATGCAGCCTGTACTTGACCCTTCCGGACTTCTCCAACATTTGATTTTGCATGCTCAATTTGCATTTGGTTGTCCAATCTTTGAAATTTTATCAGGACTGGTGCCCAAACAAGTTGTGAACAGAGGAGGTACTACAACACCTCAAAAAGTGCACCCACCTGCGTGGATGAGGTCCTTTGGATCCAGGTAGAGTGGCGGCTCCACTTGCAAGAGCAAAAAGGCCTAGAAGCCCATTCAACAAGTGTCCATGTCACCCTCCTAGTCTAAAAAGGAAGGGTTTGCACCAACACCAGCCACCAGACTGCCCAAGATCAGGTGGGTGCGAAGCAAGAGGTCTCATGGGGGCCAACGAGTGGGCCTACACATGCAGGCCCAGACGGGTCCTCACCCACTAGCTAATCCAAGGACTCTAAGCATAGTGAGCCTGACAGAGCGAAGATGGCCCACAAAGCACACACATTAGCTCCGAAAAGGACAAGTTATGGTGAGTGGAGTCGAAACGGAAGACTTGCCCACCAAGGTTCTCGGTGCACGATTCAAAGAAATATCTTGAGGGCAACATATCAATGTGAAACCCAAAGTGGAGCATAGCGACGAAGCGAATCAGCTTTGCCTGCAGACTGGCACCTGAACATCACTTTCACACCTCCGGTTTCGTGTGATTTCATGCACCAGCCTCCCAATAGATATTGCCCAACATTGGTTCGTGAATTCTTTGCACTCCTATGGGGCGGCTTTGGACACCAGCATCGAAGGGTCCTAAGACTCAGCAGGACAAATGGACAAGGTGGAAGTTCGAGGGGGTCGCCTTGTGGACATCACCGACAAAGCATTGAACAAGAAACCATTACTTTGGTAAGGCCCCTTTGCTGGTCTTTCTTGTCGCATCAGTGAAATCGTGAACCAGAAAAAACGGTAGGGCTGCCTAAGCTACCTTCATTGCTAGAATAACCCTTGGTTGGACAACCGTGTCATCGCTCCCTATTTCTGAGGGACCTCCTGCAGCGGCAAAGGATGCAGTGGAGCGTTCCAACATCGCATATCTCCTACAAGAGCAACAACACACTCACCATTGTGAGGGCCATATTGGTTTGCTTCCATCATATCCATTCCCATTGACATAGTGACATTGCGACCACCTGAAGATCGGGAGCCAGTGCACTCTAGGCCACCATATCCATGCCTCGTTACGAGTCTTTGCCAGCGGCGACGTCCCCTCTCGGCGAGAGAGGACCGTTTTGTTAAGTCAACCTAGGTGATTGGCATTACTAAGATTAAAGATGAGACCAACCATTGCACAGAAACATTTGGACTTCTAGTTAACAGTGAGTGCTCAGCGGACTAGTACGGAAGTTCCACGATGTGCCTCCAGCACAGCACCACTCAGCGAAGGCCATCCACACGCTAGCTCAGCTTGAGCCACCCCATGATCCACACCACCGTCCAGGACCCCGTCCTCCTTTGCTCCTCGTCCATCTACCACTCGTGGGGTGGCTCTGGCACCATGCTTCTATTCAGCGAGAATTTCACAAAGTATGCTATCAAAGCTAACGAGCAATGAGTGCGAGTGTCGAGTCACTTGGTTGAGTTACCGGCCTTTGTCACTAGAGCTACGAGGAAGGCTCTAAAGCCCTTAAGAGAGTCTATGGCCGCCTCACAGCATTTAGTGGCCACACAAATGGATAAATTGGAAATGAGAGATACCAATCTAGAAGAGCTCCGGTGCCACTAAGATTTCGTGAAACTAAGGGCGAGACATAAATCGAGACAAAAGCTGAAGTGAAGGAACTCCAAGAAAAGGAGTTGAACATGTGGATGCCCCAATCATGCCCAAGAATGTGGAAATTCCGGCCAGAGATCTCTACTATTAGGTCTACTAGAAGGCACCAATCCTTAAGAGAACGAGAGGCAAGACACCAAGGGAGGAGGACGAGAAGACCGACGAGGCTAAGAAAGCCACGGGCGATGAGCGGTCTACTATGGACGAAGCCGCACAAATACGGTAGCCGGGGAAGAGATGCGTATATGATATCATTGCACACCAAATCCCGACTCGGGTATCTCCTCTACCTCACAACAGCAGTGGATCCTTCCTGCTTCAGACACCCTCATGACTACAGGCTGGCCAAACTATTGGGGGCCCTTTGCATCATAGGCTTGACTTTGAGTGCCTAGGGAGTTCTAACTCTTTGTTTTACCTATTCAATGTGCGAGACATTGCATGTTTAGCTTGGGGTGCATTCAACTTATTTTATAATGAAAATCCTGTGTTGCTTGTCAATCACATTTTTTTTTTTTTTTTTTTGGGGGGATTGTATTTTGATGATGGTTGTTGTATAAGCGTGGTCTTAGTATAGTGTCTCTGAATTTTTCCAACCACTCCTATGGATGCGGCATTTAGAGATCTATCGAGAAACCTTTGGCCAATCTTCGAATGAGAATATGCTTCAAAATTGGGAAAGGGATGAATATTTCCTTTTGGGAATGACATGGATTAGGAAAAACACCTTTGAAACATCTCTTTCAAAATTATACAACATGTCAACAACAATATGCATCAGTAGCTGACATGTGGACAGGGCAAGGATGGAATTTCAATTTTAGAAAACTTTTGAATGACTGCGAGATAGAAAATATAGCAGATTTATACACATTCTATCTCCAGTTCAATGTTTTCAGAAGAGGAGATAGCTTGGTTTGGCAATGTGACAGCAAAGGGAAGTTTTCTGGAAAGTCTACTTATAGAGATCTCACTACCTCCAACAATCAGGTGAGTTGTTGGCCATTGGCCATGAAAGATGATCTGGAAGGTGAAAATTCCTCAGAAGGTAGCTTGTTTCACATGGCTCTTGATCAAGAGAAGAAAAGGTTCTGACAGTGAAAATTTGAGCAAGAAGAGGAATGCCTTCTCTCCAAATGCTATCTTTGTAATGAACAGGTAGAGACAATAACACAATAGCATCTTTTATGCCTGCAAATGAACAGATAAACTATGGAAGATCTTCATCAACTTAAGGAAAATTAAGTGGGTGATGCCAAGAAGAATTATGGAAATGCTAAACTGTTGGAACAGTGATGGTAATGCAGCTAACAGGGAGGAGAGATGGAAGATTGTCCCAGCATATATCTGGTGGTCAATTTGGACAGAGAAATCATAGATGTTTTGAGGACAAACATAGCAACATCGGGAAGTTCAAAATGAATTGCTTACCCTCTGTGTTTTTTGGGGAGTAAACAGATTGTTAGTACAAACTGAAGATATTTTGGAAGTTCTAGACAGTTCATAAGTATTTTAACAGATAGGATCCTTTTGCAATTGGCCTACTTTCGTGGGGGACTACACAGTTTTTTGGTGTAGTATACCTGTTGATATTAACATAACTGTTACCTTTGTCAAAAAAAAAAAAATGTTCAAATTGAATTTCCAAAAATATTGTCATTTCAACTTCTCAGTAGACAAAAGAGATACGGAAACCAGTAAAACTGCAGCTCTTAGATAGAATTTAAGAATATAGATGCAAAAGAACAATGGTTTAGTGGGAAGGTCACCCGGATACCACATGCACTTCATAGATGTACTCACCAAGGAGAAATCATCATCTCTCTCTTTATGTTCTGCATTAGGGAAGATGAGCTGTCATCATTTCCCATTTAGTCCATTGCCTAGCTGCTGCCTTTTCATTCAATTTAGAACTGAGACATGCAAACAAGTGTTTAATGTATTAATAAATATTATAGCAATATGTGGAGTTGATTTGATGTTGTGGAGGAAATAGGATCAGAAACTGTCACTAACAGTGTCTGCAGACACAAACCAAGGTCATATCTTCTTTGCTGCCTATCATATTAAAATCCTTTGTACTTCCATGTTTGCTATCATATCTTTTCACGGGTGATGATGACATCTTAAAACTGTAGCCACCTAATCTTGACTTCTTCATTGTAAAAGGAGCATGGTGGATTATGTGCAGTAGTTGTAATTACTTCAAACATTCTTTCTTAAGAACAATAATTGTCTGGCATAATAAAAGGAGCAAAAGAGCTTCCATTGTTGAGAATTCAAGTAAATTCAAGTTATATAGAAAGCACAACAACTGCATGTTTTGTCCGGAAGTTTCAAGGGTTGTGTAACTGAAACATCAAGGATATCAAAGGGAAAAGAAATAGTGTTTTCTTTTTTAACCTTTCTGCGTAAGCTTTAAAAAAAGGAAATTTTAACATATTCAAAAAATCAGGAACAACAAAAGAAACTAAGACATGCAATGAAACAGCAACTTCTTACCTGTGTTTCTAGGTTATCAGTGTCAGTCTCTTGTGGTAGCCTCAACAAACACTTCCTTTCTTCCTCTGGAATCAGATCTCTGAATGGCTCCCAAACTGTAACAGATGACAAAAAAATTGGCATTAACTTTGAAAACCACATCAGCAGTCCCATTAAATAAACAACCAAGTGAAAACAGCACTTCGATGATGATGAATTACACACTTATTTTCCCAGTTTAGGTAGGCAATTAACCACTTAATACAATGTGCTTAATCAGTTTGAATTACATCTTAATTGAAAAGATTGGTTAAAGAAAGTAGCCTCCGACCAATCACAACTTTGCCAGAAATTGCAAAATTAGGCATATATTCTGGAGAATGCATTTCATTTGTAGACTTGAAATAGTAGACTGGCTAAAACATTGGCTTTCAAGTGAGTATTGCAAAGATCCACAAGTAGATATAAAAGTTGTTCATCATCTTCATATGGAAAGAAATCAAATAGGAATGCCCTGCCAAATTCCCATACTTTTATATCCCATGTCCAATTCAAGTTTATGTATAATAAAACTCCACATTCCAGCAGCAGATGAAATAGTTCACACTTTTCAGATTCTACAACTAAATACATCTGTGCACTAGGTACATTTGGTTGCTCTCCCTTATCCGTTAATGTATAATCATATTCATGCATGAAATTCAGAAGCTTACCATCAGGATATATTGCAGCAGCTCCACCCTCATAAAACCAGTCAATTTCTTTCTTCCGCAACAAAAATATCCCTCTAAGAATGATACCAGTAACCTTTTACAGAAAAGTTATTTAAAATCTTTAGCAATAACGTAGATTTAATATGATATTGGGAATAGAATCTATCACTTTCTCCTAACAAGTTTGAACTACAAAACTTGATCTTAAAGAATAATTACTAGTAGACCTTGTCAGGATGTGACATGCTGTATGCAAGTGCGAGTGCTTCCTCAGGCCACCAAATACCTGCAACCTCCCACAACTATGAGACTTGTGAGTACCATCATTGCATGATGCAAAAGGAGAGCGTATGCACCTGCCATTTCAGAATCTTTAAGTGCTCTCTTAATTTTTCAATATCCCCAACGAGATCCCATGTTGTGTTCTCCTCCAAGCAAGCATGAGGCTTACTTTTACCTGCACCTCTCTGGAAAATACCAATGTTTTCATTTGAAAAAGCACAAGTGCATGAATTAACACTTAGTTAACAATATCTACCTGATCAAATGGAAGATTCGGTAGTAGACAGGATCAAAGAACCTCCTGTTATTGGGTGAAGTCCCTCGGGGCCTCATTGAGCTTACTACTGGCTGCAAATATGGAACATATCTTGAAAATAAACTATACATTAACACCTCTTTGCTAAAATAGCAGCATTTACCTAATTTTTCACCATGTGAAGGCATCAGATAAAAAACAAGAAAACCGCATAACCTATACCTTGGAATAGGCTTATATCACTGGCCCAAATAATAAAGAATGCTCTCAACTAAAAGAGGAAAGATTAATCAAATGTTAAGATATAAGCAAATGCAGTCATATACTAGCCCCCTCAGCCTCCTCTCTTCTCTAGTAAGGAGGACTGAACTCCCTGCAGGAAAATGGACCACATGTATACAAATGTATGAGTAGAAATATGATACCAGTGTTATTTAAACTTATTACTCGATGCTTAAAGTGATGGATTGATGTGAAGCGAGGGGTTATCATTTCATGGCTAAAATGTGTGCTTCACAGAAGTGTGTGATTCAAACAATAACACGTAAAGTGATCCTACAAAAGTAGTAATCTTTTGAATCTCAACTTTAAAAGTCGGAACAATATCTCATTATTGTACATTGGGGGCTGAAATTAGAAATTTCCATTAAAGAGAAGTAAATGAAAAGCTTCATAAGCATTCTGTAGAATGAGAATGAAGTTTTTTGATTTTGATAGTTTCTGCAGTTACATGGATTGACTTTATCTACACAAATACCTC
Source organism: Datura stramonium (assembly GCA_018107945.1). Taxonomy (NCBI): domain Eukaryota; kingdom Viridiplantae; phylum Streptophyta; class Magnoliopsida; order Solanales; family Solanaceae; genus Datura; species Datura stramonium. Next base: position 31,508 of record JACEIK010002182.1, on the reverse strand, counting down.
AGTGATATCTGCTACTATAAAACCAGAGTCCATATATGTTTGGTACTTTTTTATTTTCTATAAGTCGTGTCTTCGGCTCAAAGGAGTGTGCACTTTATTACTCGCTGCTCGCGTCATGTTCGACGAATCTTGATACTTTTCTATGCTTTTCTCTATTTAATCATTGTCTGATTCTGCATTAGCAAATTACAAAAGGTTATGATAGAATAGGCAAAGAAACCTTAGAACATAAAATGGCCACCTAATAGGAACCTTTGGAGCACTAACTTGAGCATGTTGCAAGTTAGCTAGATCTTGCCAAAAATGTAGTAAAAATTGCACTTGTTTAATTTTCCAACTTGGGATGCGAATAATATTATTATTTCAATGAAGTATGGATTTTGAAAGTAAGACAAAGAACAATTACCCAAAAAAAGAGCAATGACTAGAAACTGAAGGCGTTATAATTGATGATTCTCTTTCCATCACCTTCCTAGAGGCGCCAAAATAGCTCTTCATGATAGGAACCTTTCTAAGCCCCTTATGTCTTCTCTTTTACTTTCTAGAAGTAAGTAACACTGAAAATCCTCTTTCTCAGAGTAGATCTTTTATTCCAAACGAAGTCCACTGTAACATGACTTAAGTTTAACTTAATCTGCCGGAGAAACTGAAAGGACACTCTCCAGGAAGGAGAAGGGGTAAACGTCTGAACAAATTGGAGTTCAAAAAGCTGGCCAGAACTTCTAGACGATTCAGTAACTATATTTTAAGGCCTTGTTTAGGGATAGTGCTCTCTTGAGCATTAGAATTATCTTAGTTCTCTTCCATGATCTCTCAAGCTAAGGGGGTTTTTCCAAGTCAACATCAAGTCCTAGGAATGCTTTAAAAGATTTGGAAACCAGAATCAAGCCAAGGAAGGGCAAGGAGCGTAATAGAAGCAGCCCCAAAAATGTAGACTAAAATCATAGGCGTTTCAAAACATCTAGACAGATGGAGAAGAAGGAAGGAGCTGAAGAAAAATGTCTAGGCAATTGGAGTTGATGCTAACCAAAAACGTCTAGACAATTACTCGACGTCTAAACGATTCGATTCCTACGAATTTTGCTATTTTCAGCCTAATTGTATTTTAAGGCCTAGTTTAGGGATATTTTAGATTTTATTAATTTACTCCCAAGACCTGTATAAAGCTTTATCCCCCTTTCCCCTTTTGGTACTTAGTTTTTGGATGAATGATAAGTTGACAAATGTATGAGTTCATTTCCTTTCTTCTATGGATTATATTATGTAATTGATGTTAATTTAGTTTGTCTCAATTTAATTGTTGTGGGGTTTACTAGTTGCATCTGTTGCTTGATTTGATCCCTTCTTTCTTCTATCCTTGATTAGTGATTATTGTGAGAATTCAAGGTTGAACTAGTTCATAGTTAAGTTCTTGTCATCCCCTATCCTAATCCCTATTCTTCCTATCCTTTTATTGCTTTCTATATGATTTCATGGTGTTCTAGCGGGGTTGAGTAATTCATCTAACGTAGTTGACCCTTCCTGGGGTGGTTGCGATCATCTTGGTATCGAAGTTGGGAAAGAATTGGCAAAGCACAATTCTTGAAGTTTTGACTTCTTGTTTTAATCCTTAGCCTGAAAATCACAAACAAAAATAAAATGAAAATACAAAATCCCAAAAGAGTTCTTCCATTGTTGAAGTTTTGACTCTTGTTCTTCAAGTTTTGATCTTAAATTTCAAATTTGTTGTTGATTTGTCAGTACATCTCTTTGGGTGTTTTTGTTTGGAGTTGAAAACGTGATTATCCATTTATTTGATGGAGCAGAGTATAAAACTGAAAGAAGAAACAAGAAGAAATCCATTGAAGAAGTTGAAGCTTTGAAATTCATGATTGGGGCTTATACTTATAGATATGAAGTCAATTGTGGTGTTTATTTTCCATACTTGCCATATTATTCTTGGGAGACCTTGGTTGTATGATAGGAATGCCATGCAAGATATAGAGAAGAACCATTATTTTCTTTAATGGGATGATAAGAAGATTATTTGAACCATTGGAACCATGTGAAGGATTGGACATGCAAATGAACTTAAAATCCTCTTTAAAGAATATTTCAAGAAAAAAAGTGAGGACGGAAAAAAGATAAGAGGGTGAGGGAGAAGAGTGACAATAGAGTGGAAAAAGGGAGCAAAAGTGTAGAGTAAATGAGTTGTCACAAGAAAAAGTGAAGAGCTTAGAAAGAAAGTGAAAAAGAAAGAGGAAAACAAAAGATGAGAAGAATTTTCCTTTTCTAACTATTCTAACCTTTCTTCTTTCTCAATTATTTTATATTTTGTGCAGTAACTCTTAGAGGAGAGCATCAAAAGAATCAAACAAGTGAAGAGCAACCATACTTAGAGTTTGGAAGAAGATCAAGATACCTTTTCAAGAGAAACTATGGACTTAATTGGCAAGATTGAGTAACGAAAGTATGTTAGAAGAATTCAAAGTAAAATAGCTTATCCTTCTAATTACTTTGACTAATTTTGATAATACTTGAGTTTGAAAGATAGCTATAATAGTTTTGAGCTTAATGATTCTTTAGTTCGTAATAAGAAACACAATGCAGTGACTTGCTACTGGTTGATTTTACTTATGGAGAGCAGTGCTAATTGTTTTGAGCTTGAAAGGTTGACAACTAGAGTTGAAAGTATTTTTGATGTTGAGAAGTCATAGACTAGATATGTCATTGACATTAAGGAATGTGACACTTTTGAAGATGTTTGTGTGAGTGAACTTGCTTGTGAAAATGCAACTTGTTTAAGAGTTCTTGTGCTGCTTTTTTTATGGTTCTAGTCCTATATGTGATGACTTTTTAGCTAGTAAAAATATGTGTGATGTTGATTCTTATGATTGTCCACCATTATGGGATGATGAAATTTTGATGATTCTTTTGACTCTGATTTCGATTTTACTTCTTTTGAAGAAATACTTGATGCTAATGGTCATATGAGTCGATAAGAATGTTTTGATGATATGTTGACTAGTGGATATACTTTCTTGTTGTTATTGAATGTGTCGATCCGTCTTATGATGAAGATTTGACCATAATCCTGTTTTTGCATTTAAAACATACTCCTTTATCAAGGCATTGAAGCATATAGAAATTCTTTATGTGGAGTTGTGCTGGGAAATGATTAGGAGATTTTTAAGTTGAGGAAAATCTGACCAAAAAGGAAAGTTGATGAATGTGACCTCTCTTGGGCTGCAACCTTGTTAGGTAATTCATGTATAAGTTCTTTCCTTTCACCATGCATAGTATTATGTAATTATGTTAATTTGGTTTGTTTCAAGTCAACTTTTGTAGGGATTATTGGTGCATTCATTACTTGAATGTAGTCATTTTCTTCTATCATGATTCGTGATTGAAGTAGAGATTTCAGGAGTTTAGTTCTTGGTTGCAGTTCTTTTCACTCCTATTTAATCCTTAATCTTCCTATCCTTTTATTGCTTTCTACACCGATTTCAAGATGTTCTTGCGGGGTCGACTAATTCATACTCAATTTATTTGAGCCTTCCTATGTTGGTTGTTATCACTTCTAGTTTTACTACTCAATGCTGGCTTGACAATCAGTTTGGTCTCATTCAAGAGGATGAATGATTCCTGTTCCAAAGCCAACACAACCAGAAAGCTGGAAGAAAAAAATGAAAAACTCACATGGCCATTGGATTTCCTGACTGCTCCCAGTATAGAAGTATGAAGGTCGAAACTTTCAAAAACCCAGTACAGTATGTCCAATGAATGTAGAATCTTGTTTAATTCAGGAAATTCCTTCTTCAAATCCGACATTCCACGCTCTCACAATCAAGATTCTCTCAGCAAAACAAGAATAACTTCTTCCTCTGTAAAGTTGCTATTATGAAACAACTGATCCATCTAGTTGTACAAAGCAGATTAAGTGACAACTATAACTGAAAAACACTATTCTTATATAAAATAAGCAAAATCCAAAAGCAAATATAATTAAACACTATGACCATGCTCATCTTATCATTCTCCTCCAGTTGTTTCACGTTTTAAATAGGGGATAAAGAAAACGAAAAAAAGGCTGTCATTGAAACTCATTTGAGCAAATTCCATGGACATGGAACCTTAAAGCATGGGTAGCCATTTTCTGTATTTTCACATTTCAGCCGCTCAATTGTCATCTACAGGCAACAAGAACAAGCCCAGCTATTACATCAGCATCATATTTCTGGAAAAATCTTGGCATAAACATTTTGATTTTGGAGGCTCGATCAAGCAGAAAAATAAAAGGTAAACCCATCTATTCATTATCCCGTAGTTTCATTTGTCAGTTCCTTAACAGTCATCAAAGCCAAAAAAGAGATTTACCCTCAAAGGAATTATATTTCTGTAGAAGTATTAGCGCATAGATATTGATTTAAAGAGTTCATCAAGCTGAAAAATAAATTTTTACCTATAACACAAAGTTTATCTAATACATCTAATACATTTCCTTCAGTTTAGTTTGTTGCCTAAGAAATAGAACATTTACCTACTTTGGCACATACATACATACGCATGTAGAAACACAAGAAGAAGCCACAGATGGGTGAGAAAATGCGAAGATGGAAGCAGGAAGCCTTGGGAGTAGTGAAGTAGGGAAGACGGGCAAATGAGAATAAATTGCGGAAGGAAATAACGAGGGGCGCTGTAATACTGAAAAGCTGTCAGCAATTTCATATATCACTGGGTTTTGCTAGGACAGACGGTATCATCAATTGTGATTTCTCTAGAGAGAAAATGACAAAAATGGTCTCTTAAATGTAAAAGTGTATTATATGAGTTTTGTTGTAAAATATATTGTTCAATTTAAATTGTTAGGATAAAATTTAGTGTCCCCATTAAGAAAAAATGATAATTTAATAAAAATAACTCTATTAACTACTAAAAACCTTCAACAATAATTTTTCATTCTAGAATGACTTTAAGTACTAAGAGAGGTCGTTTAGTTCTTGGATAAGGGCTAAAATAATAATTAGTTATTCATGTATTAATTTTATACTTTGATTTTCAAATAAGATAAAAGTTATTCATGTATTAATTTTATACAATGTTTGATTAATAGGTTTCAAATGTTGTATAAAGTTGTTAATATATTAATGTTATACAATGTTTGGTTGTGTTTTAGTAATTCTACGTAACTAATACTCACATAACTTATGAGTAAATCTATATATATAATTTTGTGGGGTAGAAGGTGGAGATAAGTTATGTAAGTATTAGTTATACACGGATAAAATTATAAAGCACACGTTGCCCTTTTTAAATCTTTTAATTCGTTACATTTTTAAAAATGTTACTTTATACCGTGTATATTTACCCAAAACTAGTTATTACTTTTTTTATTTGTGTATTTTAAAATTTTTAAAAAACCAATTTTGAAATGGTTTCCATAAAATAAATATAAAATTAAATATAAAATTTTATATTATTTAAAAATTAGTATTTTTGTGTTTTTTAATTTTTGAAATCTTTCTTTAAAAAAAACAAAAAACCAACCAAAAAAAAATAATTTACGCGTTAATTTTTTTTTCTAAAAAAATTAAAAAAATTAAAAAAATTAAAAAAATTAAAATCAATAATTCATGTATTTAGCAATCTCTACATAACTAGTACCTACGTCACTATGCATGGATAACTAATCCTTTCATAACTAATCCCTACATAAAATAATACATAAATTTCCTCATAACTAATTCATGTATTACTAATACATACATAACTCTAACCTTTAACCAAAAGACCCCTAAGGGTAGAATTGAAAAAATATGGACAATTTCTCTTGAATTTTGAAATTAGTAAGTATTTTGAAACAACTATTTTTAATATACCTAGCAATTAAAATGAAACGGAGGGAGTATTAAACTAGTAAATTTGCTTCGCGCGATCTAAAAATATTAACCAATTTATCAAAAAATTCAACATAACTAATATTATTTAAAAATATTTTTATTTTTTTTATTTTTTTTATTTTTTTTATTTTTTTTATTTTTTTTATTTTTTTTATTTTTTTTATTTTTTTTATTTTTTTTATGTATTTTAAATTTTAATAAATCACGAAAAAATATTTTATTATAAATGATGAAAAAATAGAGAAAATTTCAAATTAAAATTAATATATATATATATATATATATATATATAATCCTATTAGAGAGTTGTCTCATGTTTAGAATTTTTATATGCTAGTGTTAAGCAACACTTAAGACTACATATGATTTCTCTCATGATTGTCATATTCTTATAGTCTTTGATCTCACCTTCTTCGAAATGTTATATAACTTGTAAAGTTTTCCTCTGTTCTAAAGCCATCGATTTTATTATTATCTAAATATCCATAATATCAGAAAATTAAAAAAGCAGCTCTGCCTTTCAATTTTCTCCTTTAAGGCTAGCATTAGGCCTTCAAACTATTAAAAATTATACAAATGAATAGTAATAAATATTTATGTCATTTTCATTTGTGAAAAATATTTATAAAAATGATTTCAAGATATATGGCGAAAAATAAATATAGTTAATAAGTAGATTAATTATTTGTCTAATAAATATGAATTTAATTAATAATTGTTTATTGGGCTAGTCCATCAAATTGGGCTACAAATAATGAGCCCACTTTACTAAGCCCAAGATGTTATCTTCCTAGAGGCCCAAATAGGTATCATGTCAAATGGCGTGTCAACCATAAATCAAACAAGAGCCAATAGGATCATGCCACATGTCAAAATGACACGGCAAGCCTGATGAAATCAAGAATCAGTAGAAAATGTGTCACGTGTACCAAGTGACATGTTAGGTAATCAAAATATCGACATGTCAACTTAAATCTAATTGATTGAAAGAAGTTTGTCCTTATCGCAACTTTTCCATCCTACAACTATAAATGAGGGTATCATAATTCGGAAAAAGAACTCGAATTCCAATAAAAGTTAGAGTTTGTGGATCAAACACTGAATTTCTCTGGCTATAAGCATTTAAGAATAGTATTTCTCTACAGGTTGATCAGAAAGATCCAGATCAAGCTCAAAACCCTTGAATTTAAATACAAGTCAGAGTGAGTCATCAAGTTCAATATCAAGCTCAAAAGCCCTGAATTAAATACGAAGCAGATCAAGACCACGGATTTAAGATCAAGCTCAAGCCTTGAATTCAAATATGAAGCAAGATCAAGACATGGTTAAGATCAGCTCAAAAACACTTGAATTCAAGTACAAGTTAAGATCAAATCCACCAAGTTCAAAATCAAGCTCAAAACCCCTTGAATTCAAGTACAGAGTCAAGATCAACCTCAAGCCCTTGAATTTATATTTTAAAGGAAGAATCAAAGGATTAATTGAGATTATAATACTCATATTCATAATAAATACTATGATTATTGTGATATTTTTTCCATCCTGATTATTATTTTCTTCGTGCGAGATTTTATTGTCTACAAATTCGCACGCACAATGATTCCATTCTACCTCTTATCTCATCTTTTCAATCTTTAAAGATCGAGAACATTGAAATGGATTGAAGATCAACTCGATTCAACCCCAAGGTTGCCAACTCCAAGTTCTCTGGCGAGGTGGGAGGCATCCTCGGTAACACTTTTGTAAGTTTTGGACCAATCACGAGAAGCCAAGCAAGCATGCAAGATAGAAAGCACTCCAGTACCATGCCGTAACTACGGTCTGGATCTTCATCCCCAAAAGGAGCAATATCCTCTACCAACACATCGAAGGAAGAAGGCAATGTTCTTGAGAGAATCAAGAAGACTACATGGCCTATGAACCTCTCACGTATCCAGAACTGTTTGCCATGAAGGGAGATGACCAGCTACTTCGAGCAACTGGGTCTTCTCCCCTCACGCCACATAAGGTAGGCAAAGATCAATTTATGTGATAATCGATGCTATTCTCAAACATCCCCAACAATCATGCAAGCGATGGTAACCGACACTTCATATATAGAGGAGCAACTAGCAAACTTGTGAGAAGGTAATTGGTGACCAAATATGTGCCAAAAAATCAAGATGCCGGCGAAATTGATGAACAAGGTGGACGACCTAGTGGAGCGAGAATCTAGTCATGCTTGGAAAGGCTCGAGTTCAAGAAAGCTGGCTCTCGCAAAATATGCATCGGCTACCAAGGAAATTCAGGTTTCTTAGAAAGGATGATTCCATGACCGGTTTGAAGGAGTTCATTGAGGGGACTATCAAGAACAAGTATGAAATTGCTTCCAAGTCCTCTTTCACATATCAAAGTCGTACACCATAAGAATTGATAGCCTTAAGATGCCCGCCCATTATCAACCACCTAGAATTTCGGTAGTTTGGTCGAGAGCCTAAAGCATATTTGCACATTTTGTCGAAACGTAAAAATGCGGGGACTTATGGAGATTATCTTGTCAAGCGTTCATCTGCTCCCCTTAAAGGAATACCTTTGATTGATACACGAGATCTTGAGCCTAATTCTATCAATAGTTGAGATAGCGGAGCAGAGTTCTCATTCCTTCTATAGCACAAGGTGTATTGTGAGCATGGTGGAACTCACAAATACTAGCTAGAGGAAAGATGAACCGGAGTCTCGATTTCATCGATCATTAAGAAATGCAAGCCTAAATTGCAAAAGAAAGACTTAGTAGAAGCACACGCAATAGAGATGTGTATCAAAGGAGATACCTTGGGGACTTCTCTACATCTTACAAGGAATTAAACCAAGGTATTTTGAAGAGCTAACTACTCATGCTCATTACATGGAGTTGAGAATGTCTTCTATTTGACAGTGATGCCTATTTTGACCTCGTAAAGGGAAGGAAAGCAAAACCCAAAAGATGGAGAAACTTTGTTCCCAAGAGTGACAACAAAGAATCTATGAATCTTGGAGATATATCGCTGTGAAGTTTACTACAAAGGTGAGCAAGAAGATTTAGTCATGAAAACAATTTCCCTCTCGAGTAACCAAAATAAAAATTAACCTTGAAGGAAATGCAACAAGAAATACCCCTTCCTAGATTACGATGTCCACTGAAATTTTTGATGAACTACTTGAGTTAAAACTCATTGAATTACTAGAGATGAAGCGGCCCAATAAAGCTAAAAAATAAATTGGTCACGGCTTAGGAACATAGGCCGGATCGAGACACGGGACAACGAATCTCAGAGGCCCAAGTTGACCCATGACATGAATATAACATCTAATTAAATCAATAAAACGGAAGATCAATCATAATAAATATAGCGGAAGTCTAGATATAACATAACATCAGAATATACAGAGCTCTAAAGTTGAATACGAGTCTATGTCTAAAAGCCTCTATTTCGATGAGTTGATGGGACAAGACCCAACTAATTCTCTAAGTACAAAGCTGAAAACAGTAAAATAGCTGATAAGGGATGGTCCTCGAGAGATGAGGACTCACCAGCGAATGGATGCTGCTTTCCCAGGAAGCGTAGTGATGGGGCCGAGTCTAGATATGTCGGAGCTGTATCATAAACGATACAACATAGAGTATGCGGTCGATGCGTGGAATGTAGAGTATGCAAGATAAGTAAAGCCACTTAAGTAAGTAAAATCATTGCACATGCATAATCCTAAGAAACATAATGAATAAGATTCTAATAGTAAGGCTTGCATGCTATTTTACGAAATCATAGTACGAACATAAGCGCATATTATAACTAATAATCATAAGTAGCGAACATTGGATCAAACCTACTTTATATATATATATATATATATATATATATATATATATATAATAGAATTTTTTATAATAATATTGTTTGTTTTTTTAGTTTTAAAATAAATAATATATCATGAATGATAAACATGCATAAGCGAAATCATGAGGAACAATGGGAGACTCGTCAATTAACCGACATTTTACGATAGAAGCACATGGTCAGACTATCACACTCGAATTGTGAAGTCATCCAAAGCCTTATCGGGGCTAAGAATCTACCATGATATCGATATCCAAGCTAAAGCCCCTTGCAAGTGGGAAACTCAAAAGGAGGTCCCAATAATCTGATCGTACCTACGTTGGCGTGTTGCTCTAAGGCATAGGGTTGGCCCGGCCCTTAGCCTACTCGGTGCTAGACACTACTCTAAAAAACATGCATATGTTCTCCATCGTTTTCAACGAAGCTAACCAACGTCTAGTGACAAGGCGAATAATCATATACATATGAAATGCGAAATCATACATAAGAGAGCCTTGACTCAAACCATACCACGAAATTTGAATAGTGGGAGTCACGGCTCCAAAACCATGTAGTAAGCTATTTCTTGAAATCATAAATCATTCTTGAATATATGGGCTTGCCCAATACTTAAACATGCTTGAAAATACTTGATTCACTTGAAAACATGATGTTTTTCTCATAAATATCTCTACATACTTGAACATATATCATAGATCTGACTTTCATCAACCTTCATGGATGGGCATCATAATTTATAAAAATAGCAAAGCATGATTTATAATGGAAAACATTGTAAAACTTGCCCATAAATCATATTTTGCTTGATAAAGCAATGCTTAGATCATACCCATGGTAGAAACTGAGGAATTAATGCATTGAGTTAAAACCCCAGAATCAACATTTAGATTTTCATGAATTGAAAGAGGGTTGAGCATGGGTGTAGTCAATTCACCCATTCATAATCTTACATACTTGAGAGAATCGATTCTACAACTTCTCGATTGCCCGAGGAATAATTGAGAAGAACCTTGAGAGATTGAGAAGCGATCATCCTCTAGATTTCTAAACTTGCATGCATGAATTAGGAATAGCTTGAAATGAACTTACCCTTCTTAAAACTCAATAATCAGAGCTTAAAATGACATAGTTTAGGCCTTAGGATCATAGGAATTATGGAAAAGCCCTTACTAAATTCGCGGGAAAAAATAAATTTGTTAGTCCAAATGAGGGGCTTGGATGATCGTGCGTCATAGCCACGACTCGTGGACATAGAATCGTTGAGTACACTACAAAAATTCACCCAGGGCTCACCACGGGGAACATAGCAGGGCCGTTCTTGTCATTGGTCACCTCTCGTTGCCCTTATTGCCCAAAATTCTCCTTTCTTCAACCAGCCTTCACCCACCCAGTTGACCTAGCAGGAGGTTGTGGCGGCGGCCACGACTCGTGGTCATCCACCCGTGATCATAGCCACTTAAAGGGTACCAGCTAAGTGCAACTCCTCCATGAGCCACTTAATGACTCATGGTCATCCCTAACAGTCCTGGGGCGACTCGTTACGTGACCGTACAAAAATTCTATTTTCTTACAGTTTTAACTCCTTGTTAAAAGTCTTAGGGCTTTAATTACATAAAAATATCTCCCCCCTTGAGAACATTAATCCTCAAATGTGAAAATCCATATAGAAAGGAAGAAATGCTATTATGTGCTCAAATACGACATACATGCGCGACGGAACGACTACCTCGAGAAGTGAACTACATGATTGAGCCCGAATTCACGAATCATACACACACGCTTTGACATGAAAAGAAATGGGACACATGAGCGAACATGAAACTAAATATGGTTTTAAGGAAAACGGATACCTCAATGGCCCAGACGTGGGGGAGCCGTGTCTGGGTATCTAGCCATCATATTTAACCCCGGCTTCTGTGTAGCTCCCTCAACATACTTGATTCCTCCATAAAACATTTGCTTGAAGCTACTTCTTTGTTTTTAGCCTTGAACACGACGATCAATATTTTTCATTCGGAACCTCTTCATAATTAGGTGTCTTTTGCAAACCGCCTTGCAAGACAACTAGAGTTAGGTCTTGAGACACTTCTTTAAGAGTAATACATAGCCCAGATGGATTGAAGCTAATTCTAAGGGCAACTCAAACTCATATGCTACTTTGCCAACCCGTTTACAATTTGATATGGACGACATAATAGGGGCGAGTTTCCCTTTCTTTTACCTGAATTCTCATCACCCTCTTCATGGGAGATACATTAAAGAACACCCGTCATCGACTTCAAATTCAAGTTCTCTCCTTCTGCATCTTTGCATAGGACTTTTGGAGACTCACGAGCTATTTTCAACTTGTCCTCTATGAGTTGAACTTTCTCCATAGACTCCGCGGCAATCCGGTCCTAACCAGCCCGCGGCTTCGCCTACTTCAAATCAACCCAATGGCGATCTCATCTCCGCCATAGAGCACAGAAAGCAAGCCATCCGAATCTTTGGAATGATAGTTGTTATACGCAAACTCAATTAGAGGCAAATGATCATCCCAACTACCCTTAAAGTTAATCACACATGCTCTCGGCACTGTCTCAAATTACGGAATAGTCTGTTATGCGAAGCCCAAAGATCATAATAGGGAGTTGAAATGGAGAAAAGTTTAAGCGGCATTAGGCACAAAATGGGTCATGAGGTGACCGAGTGAAAGCATCCCATGAGTCGTGATGGACTCGTGGTGAGGCTCAGGAGATGAGTTTGGAATTTGGAAATTTGAATCGCGGACGCGTAAGAGTCGTGGTGGGGCCCGCGACTCGTCGGGTCGGCCAGTGTGGGCAAAAAATTAAAGGGAAAAAATGTGAGCAGTGCTCATAACGAGATAGGTTCCACAAATGGAAAATTCGAGTCACCAAGATCCGTTGGGTGTCTCATGGTCGTCGGGAAGATAATGATTTAGGGTTGAGGTAGTGAAAGTGATGAATGGTGACCGAGGAGTGGTGGTCGCGTGCTGTTTCGTGGGATGGCGAGATCCGCAGTTCTAGGAAGAGGAATTTGGTAGTGTACCCAATGACCAAAAGTGACGACTCATGCAAGAATTAGCAGCGACTCATTAGGTCCCTCGTGGGGGCCAACTGGCGGTTATTTTTGCGAAAGTTTTAAAAGTATTTTCATCATTCCTACGCTTTAAGGTCCTATGCTCGTCATTTTAAGTTATTTTCAAGGTGTATTAAGATAGGTTAAGTCATTCTAACCTATTCAAAACTCATGCATGCAAGTTAGAGAGAGATAGAGGAGATCGAGCCTTATCTCTTCCAATTCTTCTCAATTTCTCCAGGAAAGCGAGGAAGAGTAAGAATTAGCTATGTCAGGTATGTAGGGTTATAATTGGTGTTTTTCGTTCACACCCATGCCCAAATATCACAATTCATGAAGTTTTGTTTTAAAATCTTATGGGGTTTTACCTTAAATTTTGTGAAATCAGAGATAGTCTATATATGGGTTATTGCTTCTCATGTTTTATACCATATTTTATGAATCATGATCATTTTGCAACTAATTTGATTATACATTTGTGTTTATTACTATTAAATTATGCCTAATTATGCATGTTCTATGATGAATCGAGTTATGATCTTTCTATTGTTTGATATTCATAAACCACGTCACGATTTAGGAACATGATATGGAATTATCCAAATGCCCATTATGAATTTACGATTTAAAAAGCATATACATGATTTACAAATATGCATGAACCTCATGATTTACTAATTATATTTTTACCGACTCACGGGCCTTACTCTGTAGCTAGTTCACGTATTTACATGCATACTTATGGTTATCATGATTTAACTATCTCATGTATCTCATGTATATTATATTGTGAACACTATATATGTTTTGGAGTGTATTTAACATCAAGTAGGTTCGGGACGGGTTTTCCCAAAATCTCAAGCCTACGTGTCATTATAGGACATGATGAGACCTCCCTTGAGGCTTGTCCCCTTTACTTTAAATGGGGCCTTTCATGTGTGATATCACTCCCTTCATGGTTCCTAACCTTGTCAAGGCATAGACACCCTCCCGACTAGGGATTTACGGTTCGGAGCTCCATGTATTGCTCATAAAATTTATGTAGGTTATAAAAATCTCTCATTGTTCCGCATATTTGGCATTATTATGTTTATGTTATTTTGGCTCAAGTGATGATTTATAAAGTTCTCTTACGACTATGGTAATGAATGGATTATGAACGATTTGAAAATCTTGAGCCGTATGTTATCTTGTGATACTTACCTTGTAGTATGTTGGCCTCAAGCTACGATGATCTCTTATGAGCTTTTGTGTATTATTTTAAATGTATTTTTACTTACCTTGCATACTCGGTACATTCCACATGCGATACATACTCTATGTTATCATTTCATGATACGAGCTGACAGACCCAACACCGTTAGTATTCATCTTAGGATTTAACATTCATTCATGGCGAGTCGTTCTCCGAGAGGACTTGATGATATTGAATTGTCTTTTCATGTTAGAGTTTTCTAGACTTGTCGGGTTAGTTAGGAGTGTTGTCCCATCAACCCATTGGATCGTTAAAGGCTTTGGACTATATGTAGTATTCGGCTATTGTATGTAATATGTTACCGCTAAGGTCATTATGCTAAGTATTAGATTTATTGATATTGAGTTAGATGTATGTTCATACCATGGGTCGACCTGGGGCCTCTCGGGATTCCTTGTCCTGTTTTACAATTCGGGCCTCTGTTCAAGTCATGACTAACTTGGTATCAAAGCATTAAGCTTTGAAGTGTCTAGGTGTCAGTGGCGTTAAGTAGGGTCTTTTCATGGGTGTGAAGCGTGCCACACTTATGATGAGAAGAAGGCTACGAGGCGTTTAAAAATGATCCTTCTTTCATGATCTCTATGTCATTTGCAATAGAAATGTCTCTGTCCTTCTAATTCGTGCTATTCGCGTTGCGAATCATGGCTCCCCGCGAGTAAATGGTAGGAGGAATAGGAATGAGAAGACACGTGAGGATGGCAACGAGTGAGTCACCACGGGCCCACCAATTCGGGAGCACCATACATCGGAGGCTAGGTTGCCATGCCAAGTTTGAGGTAGTTATCCAAATGCTGCCTGAGGAGCTGCGGCCGCTCGGTCAGTCAGCGAGAAGTTGCATGTTCCATAAAATGGCAATGCGGCGGCTAAATTGGGATTTCTTGAGGATGAACATAGGAAGTTCCATAGGTCAAAAGTAGATGAGGACCCAATTCATTAATGAGATTCTAAAGATCACCTAGGTCATGGGGGTGAAAAATGGGGAGTGTGTTGATTTGGCCTCTTATTAGCTAAAAGGGGTTGCGTATATTTGGTTTAACTGGTGGAAAGATAGTAGGGCGGTAGGAGCGAGGCCCTATAGGTTAGGAAGAGTTTCATGCGGCCTTTTTGGATCGGTTATTCTCATGAGATGAGGGCGAGCGGCTTAGAGTTTCCAGCTAATCGAAGTAGGGTGACTTCGGTTCGGGATTTACACTCTAGAGTTCACCGCTTATTCAAGTATGCGCGAGTTAGTGGAAGACTAGAGGCTCGGGTGAGCGATTTGTGCATGAAGTGGCAGACTACCTGGATAAGAATTTGTGGATCTGTACATCTTTGCGTAACATGGAGCTTTCCCTACATAGTGTTGCATGCCTAACAAATGGAAACGATTAATGCGAGAAGGCAGAAGACGAGGCCAGGACAGGAGACAATTATGAGATTGCCATCGGCCTAGATCGGGGTGAGACGGCTCTATGTAATACCTCGGAAAGGACTAGGGGCAAAGACCTTTGAGTATAATTGAAAAAGTGCGGGAAAAGCCGTAAAGTATCTTAGGAAGGGTGACCCTACGACTCGTGGTAGGGTGTCACGAGTCATCAGAAGAGTCGTGGGTTGGGTAGAGGATTTTCCAGTAGATCAATGCATAGAAACCCTGACTCGTTAGAAATCTCACCATGGTCGTGGTGAGAGCTGTGGAAGAAGCCGGGTTTGGTCGAGGGGAATTGCAGTCGATCAGAACTTCCTTGGATTTAGATAATGACTCGTCTTGAAGAGTCATGGGAAGAGGCTCAGATAGCCGGCGGTGGACGATGGCTGTTCCCAAAAGAGTGCGTGGTATGTCGTCCGCGACTTCGTAAGTCGATGGTGTCGATCAAGGCAGTTTTCAAAGAAGATTATTTTAAGGTCATTTTGATTTTCATGTTATACTACGTCATTTTGGGCTCTACCTTGCACGATTTTAAGGGTTCTTCTAGACCTAAACCCTCATTCTCTCAATCTCCTTCCTCCTCTCTTCTCCAAGATTTCAAAATTCCCAAGGTGTTCTTCAAGCAGGAAGATAATCCAAGCAGGTTTTTTCGTCTACAGTATGTGGGACTTCAACAAGGATATCTTTTCATCCTTGTGCCCCAAAATGTTTGCAATAAGAACCCAATTTAAATTATTTAGAATATCATGATCTAGGGTTTTGATTATGGTATTTCTTCCTCATCTGTTTCTTAAATGCTAATATTTGCTGCCCTTATGGAATTCATTTCAAATGTTGATGTGATGGGTTGTTTGGGATGTGGATTGTATGTTGGGAATGCGTGAGGTAACATGTTAATTATTAGTAAAGTGGCTTGAGTAATGAATGAGTGTTTCTTATTGTTTGATTAATTTGCGAATTCCGTATGAGAATGATGAAATGGTGGAAATATAGGTTGGGTAAACATGTGTGTAGTATGTTCTTCTAAGTGGATTTGAGTATTGAATGGGAATTGGTTATGTCTTCCTTGATTATCGTAAAAATTCTTGACCTTGATGAAAGTGTGGGAATATTGCTTAATTAACCCTAATAATGTGATTATGACGTAGATGACCATACTAAATTGATCGGGAGTCGTGGGCTTGAGTAATTGAAGTGAATTATGTGCCATCACTATATTTGTAGTTCTTGGTTGGGCATGGCAAGATTTCACCTCCCATTGATGAACTATGAAGCTTGGCGGATTCTATATTGTTTTCTTTACTAAAAATGTTTTTATAAAATCACGGAATCTAAAACGCAGTGGCTGAGTTCATAAATGGAGTGATGGTGACAAGTGTGTGAAATGGTTGTGACCTAATTACATGAAGTTATGCATCCTTGATAGATTCTGAGTTGAATTCTATAAATTATGTTTGATTTTATATTGTCTATTGAATGAGGTGATATGAAATCAAAGTGCCATGATAAAAAAATAATGCTAGTACGAATTTATAGCTAATAATGATGTTATGAGAGGTGGTTTGTAATAATGTGAATTACGATGATTGAGCTTGTGTGATTTACATGTCAAGTTGTGAACCTATGCCTATTTAGAATAACATTAATAGGCGTTAGTGGAGAATGTCTTACCTAGACGATAGTGAAGGAATGTCATACTGAAGCGATGAGTGGAGAATGTATTACTGGAACAGTGAGAATTTCTTCATATGGTGATGGGACTCACACTACGCCCAGGTTAGTATGTTATTTTCCACTGCGTTGTTTGGGATCTTCTTTTCGTCGAGTGTCTCTCTATATCGAGCTTCTCTCTCCTGTGTTGATCGATTCCCTCTAGTTGAGAATGTTTGCCCATTAGTCGGGGCGCCCCCGCCGACCATTAGGGACTCCTTTAGGACGTTAGGGACCCTCTTGATATCGATCACGGCATCACACTGCAGTATTATTCGGTGTTACTTTTATTGCATTAGTGGTTGCTAAAGTAATGCATGTCTTTATAATGTGGTTATATTGTCGAATATGCGAACCTGGAAATTGTAAGTTTGTTGTACTTCACTTCTATTAAGTGGATATTAATATGTTTTTATATTACTTCCTCGCGCTAATATTATGAGTTAGTTGCCGCTCTGCGCCTGAAATGCTGACCGCCATACTCTGTATCTCTCGGTTGCGGCCATAGGTGGTCTCCAAGCTCGCGCGTGGTTGAATGCTACCCATTCTCCCGGTACATCGGTGGTGAGTCCTCATGTCCGAGGACATGAGTATCATTCTTGTTTTATTTTGCTTGTTTTGAGTCTTTTGGAGTTAAATTTGAGAACTTGTCGACAACTCATCAGTTTATCAGAAAACTTCAGACTTATTAAACCAATTAAACATTATGTTAAATGTTATTAAAGTATCGTTATGGTTGCCCTATCACGGTATTGCATAAAGTCACCTCGGTGGACTTAGTAGAAATATATTGACTTTGATATTATTCTCGATATGGATTGGTTGTATGCATATTATTCTTACATTGAGTGTAGAACCCATGCGGTGGAGTTAGTTTTTTCTAGGTGAATATTCTGAGTGAAAGGTGGATTCGGCGAAGTGCACAGCCAGGTCGTTTATCTCCTATCTTAAGGACATGAAGATGATTTCCAAGGAGTTGTGTGTCACATCTAATTTAGATTAAATATCTGATGCAAAGTGACTATCCAGTTAGTTGTTAGTGTGTAGTACCAGTATTCTCGATGATTTCTGAGTGTTCCTCAGAGAGGAAAAATTGATTTTAATTGACCTTCTTCACGACACGCAACCTATATCTATTCCTCCCTACAAAATAGCTCCGAGCGAGCTAAAGGAGTTGAAAGAGCAGTTGAAGGACTTGCTAGGTAAGGTTTCATCATACCAAGAAAGTCTCCATAGTGCACAGGTTTATTTGTTGAAAGAAGGATGGTTCCGCCCGGATGTGCATTGATTATCGACAATTGAACAAGTTACCATCAAGAACAAATTATCCTCTTCCCAAAATTGATTTATTTATTAACCCGGGGTGTCGGAGTGTTTCTCGAAGATGAGCCTGGATAAGGTACCATCAACTTAGAGTTAGGAGAGCGATATCGAGACCTTGAGAATCACGGTTATGGTCATTATGAGTTTAGCCGTTATGTCTTTTGAACTAAAAATGCACTGCGGCTTTTATGGACTTGATGAGCAAGGTGTTCCAAGCCATACCCGGATATGTTTGTGATTGTGTTCATTGATGACATCTTGATATACTCTCGGAGCGAGGAGGAGCATGTCGCCCATTTGAGAGTAATTATGTTCTGCGGACTCTAGGGATCACCCAAATTATATGCCAAATTAGAAATAGAAGTATGAATTTTGATTGAACTTAGTGGCATTTTTGGGTCATGTGGTATCAAGTGAGAGGCATACATGTGAATCTAAAAATACAGCCGGTGAAATTGGCTAGATCGGTGAATCTTGATATCAGGCTTTTGAGTTTTGGTAGCTCTTATCAAGGTCGTGGAAGGTTTCTCATCGATTGTAGCTTTGACCAAATTGACCTAGAAGAAGGTGAAATTTGAATTGGAGGCTTGTGAGAATAGCTTCAGAGTTTAAGACTGAGCTTACTTGACACCGGTGTTAACCCTACCCGAGGGTACCGATGGGTTCATGGTCGCTATTGTGATTCTTCGCGGATCGGCCTTGGGTGTGTATTGATGCGGCACGGGAAAGTTATTAGGATATGCCTCGAACTGACTAAACATTCATTAGAAAAATTACCCGCCTCATGATCTTGGTGGCGCGGTGGTATTCACCTTGAAGATAAGCGACACTATTTGTATGGGGTCCACGTGGATGTGTTTGTGGACCATAAGAGTTTACAATAGGTGTTTACACAGAAGGATCTCAATCTTTGGCAAAAAGGGTGGTTGGAACTACTCAAGAACTACGATATGAGTGTGTTATACCATCAAGGCAAGACTAATATGATAGAGGATGCACTTAGTAGACTCTCTATGGAGAGTGTGTCCCATGTGGATGAGGAAAGTAGGAGGCTGGTGAAGGATGTGCCAGGCTACTTGGTTTGGGAGTTCGGTTGGTTGGCTCGACGATAGCGTTATTGTGTTCGGAGCAGGTTAGAATCATCTTTGGTGACTTATGAAAAATCTAGACAAGATGAGGACCCAATTTGGTAAAGTTGAAGGAGGCGGTTCAAAATCCAAAGGTAGAGGTCTTCTCGAAAGGGGAGATGTGTATTGCACGGGTCACTTATGTTTCGAATGTTGACGTTTGAGAGTCGGATGTTGCCGAGGCTCATGGATCAGGTATTCTATCCATCCAAGTGCCACAGATGTCTGTGACTTATGGGAAGTCTATTGGTGGAATGGCATGAAGAAGGACATGAATTTGCCAGCTAGTGTCAGCTGTCGGCAAGTAAAGGTTGAGCATCGAGATCGGGAGGTGTGCTTGGGATATCGGCATTCCTACTTGGAAGTGGGAAAAAATCAATATGGAATTCATAATAGGGTTGCCTCACTCGTCGACAATATGACTCCATTTGGGTTGTAGTAGATAGGTTGACCAAGGGCCACTCCTTTCTCTTAGGTCAAAACCACGGATTCGGCGAGAGGATTATGCCAAACTATAAATCCGGGGAGCTAGTTTGATTACACTGGAGTGCCCTTGTCCATCATATCGAACGGGAGATTACTCAGTTACCTCTCAGTTTTGGAGGTCCTTTCAAAAAGGACTTGGTACTTAGGTTAAGCTCAACATAGTATTTCACCCGCAGACGGATGGTCAAGCGGAGCGGACAATTTAGACTCTCGAAGACATGTTGAGAGCATGGCGATCCCGACTTCAAGGGTATTTGGGATGATGTTTGCCTCTTATCGAGTTGCATACAATACTGACTACCATTCGGTATTTAGATGGCTCAGTTTGAGGCTCTCTATGGGCGAGATATTAGATTGCCCATTAGTTGGTTCGAAGTTGGTGAAGCGAAAATGATAGGACCAAATTCGGTCCATGAGGTTATGGAGAAGGTTCAACTCATTATGGAATGAGGTTGAAAATAGCTCAAAGTCGCCAAAAGATCCTATCTTAAGTGATAGGAAGGGAATTAGAATTTTAAGTGGATGATTGGGTGTTTACAGAAGGTATCTCCCATGAAGGGAGTGATGCGGTTTGGAAGGAAAGAAAAACTCACCCCATTATGTTAGCCTGCCAGTTGTGCAAACGGGTTGGTAAGGTGGCATACGGGTGAGTTGCCCTCGGAGTTAGATTTTGTGCATCTTGTATTCCATCTATTTGCTCTTAAAAAGTGTTTGGGTGATCCGTGCCTTAG
This sequence comes from Datura stramonium, assembly GCA_018107945.1. Classification (NCBI taxonomy): domain Eukaryota; kingdom Viridiplantae; phylum Streptophyta; class Magnoliopsida; order Solanales; family Solanaceae; genus Datura; species Datura stramonium. The sequence goes on along the minus strand of JACEIK010002182.1, from coordinate 10,660 downwards.
TTATCCCGATGGGTGATATTGGTATGAAAGACAACCTTAGTTATGAGGAGGTTCGGTAAAGAAATCTTGGATCATCGGATTAGAAGGTTAAGGAACAAGAAAGTAGCTTGGAGTCAGGTTCTATGGAGGAATCGGTAGGTTGAAGGAGCTACGTTGGAACATGGGTCCTGTGGCTCATCTCACATTTATTCATTTCGGTCAGACTTGCAGGTATCGGTTTTGCTCTCAAACTCTATTTAGGTGCCATGTTCGACTCATGTGCCCAAGATTCTTTTATGAATATGGATGTATGTCATTCTTCAATTCGGAATCCAACCATGTAGTTTGAATCGGAGGAAGTCATTCAGTATTTCGGCTTAAATAGTCGGTATTGGAATATGATGATTACATTCTGCTTATTTTGTATGTTTTCCAACATTCGAATAGATGTTCTAGAGAATATTATTATACCCCGAAGCCCAAAGATCGGACCTCGGGTAGAGTGGGGAGAAAAGTTCAAGCGCATCGGGCAGAGCGGGTCGTGAGGTGACCAGTTGGAGAACTCTACGAGTCGTGATGGCTCATGGTGAGGCTCGGGATATGAGTTTGGAATTTGGAAGTCGACTCCCCACGAGACATGACCACGAGTGGCTGGTTGAGCCCCATGACTCGGCTCAGTGTGTGGCAAAGTTAAAAAAGGGGAAAATGTGAGACAATGCTCTAACGGATAGGTTCCAGAATCATGAGTCGATCACACGATTCGTTGGGTGGCTCGTGGTCATCATGAAGATAATGATTTAGGGTTGAGGTAGTGGAAGTGACGAATGGTGACCACAGTCGTGAGTCCCTTGCGTGAAACTCGTGGAATGGCCAATTACAAATTTCGAGCGAAATTTGGCGGTCACGCCTCTCGACCAAAGTTACGACTCGTGCGAAATTAGCGACGTTGATTTCGTGAGTGACGAGCAGGTATTATTTTACGTGAATTTTTAAGTATCATCGTCATTCCCTACGCTCCTAAGGTCCTATACTATATAAGTTTAAATTATTTTGGAATTGTATTAGAATGGTTAAGTCATTCTAACCTATTCAAAACTCATGCATGCAAGTTTAGAGAGTTTTTCAGAGTGTATTAAGATAGGTTAAGTCATTCTAACCTATTCAAAACTCATGCATGCAAGTTAGAGAGAGTTAGAGAGGAGATCAAGCCTTAGCTCTTTCAATTCTTCTCAATTTCTCCTTGGGCAATCAGAAAGTGTAAGAATCAACTATAATCAGGTATGTAGGGTTATGAGTGGGTGTTTTCATTCACACCCATGCTCAATCTCCCTTAAATCATGAAGTTTTATTTAAAAATCTTATGGGATTTTACCTTAAATTTTGTGAAATCCTAATGATCTATATATGGGTTATTACTTCTCATGTTTTATACCATATTTTATGAATCATGATCATATTTTGCAACTAATTCTATTATAAATTTATTGATTTCAATTTCTGTTAAATTATGTCTAATTATGCATGTTCTATGATGAATCGAGTTATGATCTTTACCTCTATTGTTGATATTCATAAACCCATCATGATTTAAGAGTTATGATATGGAATTAT
>JACEIK010002181.1:206870-217017 GCA_018107945.1 Datura stramonium | reverse complement strand
AAGATGTTCAACTACGACAACAATCAACATAATATCACACTTTAGATGTCTCACTTCGGCTAGGCATAATCTTAATATTTAATCTCAATAAAACATGAAACTTTAAAGCTTAAATGAATCTTAACATACTGCCTCAAGACTTGTAAAGAGGTTGCTGGCTCATTCAATTCACAATGCACGAATAGTGCTTAAAAGAACGATGGACAGGGTGCCTTACATAACTTCCTCCGATGAACTTTTCCTTAGTCGATTTCCTATTTAAATAATCAGTCTTCAACCTCCTTAATCCAGTGGTTTTATAGGCCAAAAAAAGCTTAATCTGTATCACAAAATGAAGCCCAAAATAACTAACCAATGGCAGTCACAATACCAACAATAACACACGGAAACATCAACAACATTTAGCCTTTTCTCAACTAGTTTTCACTAACTTTTGAAGGAGAAACAAGAGGAAATTTTACCTTCATTTTACTGTAATTCTTCACCTCAATATGAAGTATAATTATATAAAAATAAACATCCAAAAATCCTAAGAAAAATGAGTAAAACTCAGCTCACAAACAATCCATCGGCAGCTCACTTAGCTGCCAATTTTCAGCATTTCGCTTTGCAATTTGAGAGGTTTAAAAGGCACGAAATCCTTACATTTTTCTGGGGGGTTGTTCTTGGATAAAAATAGGAGTAATTTATCTCAACTTCTTGTTAAAAAGATGCAGCAACCTTGCTTTACAAAATGCAATAGAAGCAGTTCACAAATACACCAAATACACCTCTAACTTCTAGCTTTCTACTCATGAATTCATGCAAGTTTAGTAGTAGAATTCTCACCTGTTATACTTGTGTATAATACATACCAATAGGAAGGATATATTGTGGCTTAGAAATGCTTCATAATTGCAGCAAGTCACCACAACACTGCCAAAAACACAGCTACAAGGTAGCAACAACTTCACCACAAAGTTGCCTTCAATTCCATAGATTTTTGGTTGAGTTTTGATGGTGTTTTCTTGAGGGATTCCTCTTGGTTTCTTAGGCTTTGCTGCTGGAAAAGTGAGAGAATTTCAGAGAGTAAGCAATAACTCATATCTGAAAATGTTGAAAATGATTTCATAACACAAAACACAAAACATAAAATATAAAGGTTTTTGGGCGGTGGCCACCTCACTATCCAATAGTGTCACTATAAAACGTGTATAACATTTTACTCCAAACTCTGATTGATGATAGGTTTGATGTTATGAAAACTAGACTCAAAGATCTTTAATTTTATAGGTTTTAGGACTTCTAATCCATTGTATGTTGGGAGATATGATCATCTAAACTTGACCCTTATTTATAAACTTCACCTACTCTTTGCTTTTCCGTTCGTACATATTTCCCTTGCCATCTACGACCAATATACAACCCATACTTCCATTAACATAGCATACAAATATAAAATAATCACAAAAAAAAATTTGGGGTGTAATATTTTCCTTACTGCAGGCGGTGCCACTTGTGAGTCAACAGCGTTTTGTCGGTGCTCATCTGCGGAACGTTACTGCGTTGCTGGTGCATGGGCACTGAATCCTAGGTTCAACCAGAGCTAGAACCAGCTGTTCGAAGGTGTTGAACCACATTCTAGCAGTGCTCATTCCACTCTGGTGCAGCAGCTTCTTCATCCCAGCTGGCGTTTTGCCGGCTTCATCTCGCTGAGCGCCAGTCCTGTCCGGTCAAGCTTCAATCCTCTTCTTAAATCTCATGCTTTTGCCCAAGTTCTTGCTTATCTCCTTAATTTAAATACCTGCAAAACATAAATATAAAGAGAATAAAATCCTCTTAAATGATTTTAAAACCAAGAAAAATCTCATATGTAAAAACCTAATGAGTTGGTAAATTACCAACTCATCAAACCTCCAAACTTGAATCACTGCTTGTCCTCAAGTAATGAAATTATTTACATTTGAACTTATGAATAATAATTTCACATGATAATATGAACAAGGGACAACATTGACCTAGACAACCCAAAGATTTCTCACCAACATAATTGAAATGAGGAGACTCAACTCTTTATGTAAGTGTCTCAAGAGATAACCACAATCAATTTGGCATGAGTCACATTTGATCTCTTCACTCGAAACAAGGTCCTTGATGTTCACAAAAATTTTATAGAGCATGTCAAGTCATTAAAAATACACATTCAAAGGTTTCCTTCAAGCTCACCACAATCTTGTCTTAATCATATCGTTTGGCAAGTCCAAGCATGTCCCCCAAGGAAGTGATGCTACTTATAACAAAACAGAATCCTATTTAGTTATCTAGAAATCATACTCAAGGGATTATAGATTGAAACAATTACGCTCACTCTCACAAAGAAATTCTCATGTACATAACTTGACCCTTAGGCTTGCCCTTTTTGATAACGCTCAAACTCACACCTCCTGCTGAAGTATGAAGCGGACGTTGTCAATAAAGAACCCAACTAAGAGGTTGGGGTCGAACACACAGGGAATATGGAAGATCTTGACTAATGCCGATAAGTAAACTTGTTGAGAAGTTATATCCAAATTGGGGGGTCTTGTAAGCTATTCGGTAGGCCCATAGCGCATCATCGAGCTTCCTAGACCAATCTGTCCGCCTAGTATTCACTGTTTTGGCAAGAATGGTCTTTATCTCCCTGTTTGAAACTTCCACTTGTCCACTTGACTGAGGATGGTAAGGTGTTTCCATATTTAGCTTGACACCATATTTTTCCAACAAGGTTCTGAATAGGCAATTGCAAAAGTGTGACCCACCATCACTGACGATTGCTCTGGGAGTGCCAAGTCTAGTGAAGATGTGCTTTCACAGGAATGGTGTAACATTTTTGCCTTCATTGTTTGGTAGTGCAATAGACTCAACCCATTTGGAGACATATTCCATCACCACCAAGATGTATTTCATCCCATATGAGATAAAAAAATTGGCACATGAAGTCTATACCGATACATCAAATAACTCAACTTCCACAATAGGGGTCAATGGCAACTCATGCTTATGGGTAATGCCGCCCTGCCTTTGGCACTGATCACAGACCTTGGCATAATCATATACATCTTAGTGAATAGAGGGCCAGTAATACCCGTATTGCAAGATTTTTTGTGTAGTTCTAATACCACTATGATGACTCCCAACTATGGATGAATGACAGGCCTCTGGAATGCTCAACATTTCTTCTTCCAGTACACACCTACGAATGATTCCATCTGCAAAAAATTTGAAATAAGTATGGTTCATCCCAGTAATATCTCCGTGCGTTGAATAAAAACTTTTTCTTCTACTGGGGAGTCAAGTTTGTTGGGATCATGTCGCTAACCAAGTAATTTGCAAAGTTGGTGAACCAGGGAATCAAATCCTGAGATACAGCTAGCACTTGCTCATCTGAGAATGCATCATCAATATCAATCTCCTCTCTTGCCCTAGCTTCAGACTCTAGCCTAGATAAGTGATCAACAACCTGATTTTCAGTCCCCTTCCGATCTTTGAACTTAAACTCGAATTCTTGAAGCAACAGCTCCCACCTAATCAATTTGAGTTTAGAGTACTTTTAGACATTAGGTACCTCAAAGCGGAATGGTCTGTATGGATGATCACCTTGGTTCCAAGAAAGTATGCTCAGAACTTCTCGAATGCAAAAGCCACAGCTAGTAGCTCCTATTATGTGACTGTGTAGTTCTTTTGGGCTGTGTTGAGTGTTTTACTAGCGTAGTAGATAGGATGGAAAATCTTTGCTCTTCGTTTGCCCAAGACAACACCAACTCCCCTAGCATCACACATTACTTCAAATGGAAGAGACCAATCTGGTGCGATGATAATAGGAGCACTGGTGAGTTTCTCTTTCAAGCACTCAAAAGCCCTTAGACATGCCTCATCAAAAATGAACTTTACCTCCTTCTCAAGTAATTTACACAATGGCTGCTCAATCTTTGAAAAGTCTTTGATAACCGGCATATAGAATCCTGCATTCCCTAAAACGCTTCTGACTCCTTTTTATGGAAATAGGGGGCGGCAAACTTGCTATCACTTTAAGTTTTGTCTTGTCCACATCAATCACTTTTCCCAAGATTTTGTGACCCAACACTATTCCTTCCTTGACCATAAAGTGATATTTTTCCCAATTTAGGACAAGATTAGTTTCTTCACATCTATTCAACACTTTTCCCAAGTGTTTTAGGCAAGATTCGAATGAGTCAACCACAACTGGGAAGTGGTCCATGAATACTTTGATGATTTCCTCCACCATATTGGAGAATATAGATATCACGCAGCACTAGAATGTGGCCAGTGCATTGCACAATCCAAATGTAATTCTTCTGAAAGAAAAAATTCCATACAAACAGGTGAAGTTCATCTTTTCCTAATCTTTCAGGGTGATGGTAATCTAATTATATCCTGAATAGCCATCAAGAAATATTACCAACCTCTACCTGCCAATCTATCAAGCCTATGATCCATAAATGGCACTGGAAAGTGGTCCTTCTGGGTCCAGTGGTTGTGTTTCTTGTAATCCGTGCATACACGCCAACCTGTGACTGGTCGTGTCGGTATTATCTCATTCTTCTCATTGGGTACCATTTTGATCCTACCTTTCTTTGGTACACACTGCACTGGACTCAACCGCTTGCTATCTGTGATGGGGTAGACTACACCAGCATCCAGCCACTTGATGATCTCTTTTTTTAATACTTCTTGCATTAAGGGATTTAGGCATTACCGATGTTCTATACTTGGAGTGCAGTTTGGCTTGAGTTGTATCTTGTGAGTACATATGCCCGGAGGGATCCCAATGATATCCGCTATGGTCCAGCCAATTGCCTTTTTATGCCTTTTTAATAATGTGACCAAAGCTCCCACTTGTCAGTCCATCAAATCCACTGCAATTATTATTGGAAAAGTGTTGTCCTCACCCAGAAATGCATACTTGAGGTTGGGATGGAGTGCCTTCAGTTCGAGGACTGGTGGTACCTCCACTGATGGCTTTACTAGTGGTGTTGAGCGGTTATTCTAATCAAGGTCTAACTTCTTTTGGATGAAGTTATGTGACCCCCTTCCATTTAAGGCATTCACTGTCTCTGTGTACTCTGGTACCCCATCTCCTTCATAATTCATCAAAACAGTTGCTAAGTTGTCGATAGTCATCATATCTTCCATAGGAATTAGCAGCGCCTTGTGTTCCATCTGGGTGTTTGAAACGGTTTCTCCCCTAGTGTTTACCTGAATGAGTTACAAAAGAAAAAAATAAAGAAGCGTGAACACAGAAATAACAAACAACCATCAATTACAAGCAATTAATCTAGTCTTAGCTTTATTCCCCGACAATGCGCCACTCTTTGATAACGCTCAAACTCACACCTCCCGCTAAATTATGAAGTAGACATTGTCAATAAAGAACCCAACAAAGAGGTTTGGGTCAAACCTATAGAGAATATGGAAGATTTAGACTAATATCGGTAAGTGAACTTGTTGAGAAGTTATCTCCAAATTGGGGGGGTTTGAAGAAAGCAATAGTCAAACAAAATTATAACTTTGAAATAGATTAAGATTTGAAAATAACTAGGGTATGTGTTCTCTATGGGTTCATAAATACTTCGGATATACACTTGTGATTAATTCCAATGTTTACTTGTAGAACCGATAAGTAGGATTCATCCAAACGACTAGTTCGTCCCTATTGGATGACTATACTCAATCACCGAGTCAGGTGTCATGAGCGATTTCAAACTAACTGTTATCAATATGTTCCAAATTTAACTATCCTGTGACCACAGCTCAAGTTAATACAATGATCATCAAGATCAAGGCTTTATTGTAATTCTCTTTTCCTAATATCTACCTCTCTAGCTTCAAGAAAGTAAAGAATTCGGGCAAATCCTAATGTTGTACACCATTAAGAAATGTTTAAGTATGAAGAGAATACAATACAAGCTTTTTGTATTGGTTTAGAATCACTTGTGTGCAACCCTAATTTGTTGATCCACCATGGTTCCCACAACCCCTAGTTGGAGGTTTTATCCTCTCATAGTTGTAAGACTATGATATGCATTCATAGACTGTTATACCCCGGGAACCCAAGGATCAGACCTGGGAGTCAAAACGGTGAAAAACTGAAATTTCGCACCAGATCACAAGACGAGCCGTTAAGTGGCTCTTGAGGAGTGACCATGAGTCGTGAAGTGAATCGTGGTCAAGTAGGGAGGTGGATTGGTCTGGGGGTCAGCATGAGCATGACCATGAGTCGTGGTCAGGCCACACGACTCGTGAGGTGACCCATTCCCTAGACTGGATGCTGCGCAAGGATAGTTGGGTAGTGTAGACCACGGATGGTGACCACGAGTCGTGGTCACTCACCATGATACGTGGTGTCCTCCATGGGGTCCCAGGGTGGAATTTTGGCAGTGTACCTCATGACTCAGGCCACCAGTCATGGTCCCTAGAGACGAGTCATCCAGTCACTAGTGGGGACTGGCAGTCAGCAAAATTTTGCGATTTAAGTAAGGGCTTTTCCGTAATTCCTAAGTCCTAGGGGCCTATACTACATTTTTTTAACATCAGAAAGGGTGGTTTAAGAGGGAATAGACTAGAATAAGTCCTCATTTATGCATGCAAAGGTTTGGGAAGGTGATAGAAGGGTGATCTATGTGATTTCAAGGTGTTCTTCATCAATTTCTTTTTGGGAAATCTAGCGAAGTTAAAAACCAGTTATTCCCAGGTATGTAAGGCTATCAATGGGTGATTTTTTTCACACCCATGCCAATTCCCTACAATTTCATGAAAATTTTATCAAAATTTATGGGGTCTTTTGAAGTAGATTTCTATAAAAAAATCTAATGATTGCTAATGGGCTTTGTGATTTTTGAATCTTATCATACTCTAAGGGTTTTGATCAATTCCTATGATTTAAATTATTTATAATTTTTGTGGATTTCGATTCCTTTTGAATTTAGTCTAATTATTCATGACTCATGACGAATTGATTTATGAGCTACCTCTTTATAATGATATTTACAAGTCCAACGTGAATTATGAATTAAGCCATGGATTTTATCAATTTCTCGTCATGATTTTTATGAATTTAAAGCTATATGTATGATTTAAAAGTATGTATGAACCTTATGAATCATGAATTATATTTAGGCTGACTCACGGGCCTCATTTAATGGCTAGTTCACGTATGTACAAATATGTTTATGATTATCATGATTTAACTAGCCCATAAATTCATGTATGATATACTATGACCACGATATATATTTTGGGAGTAGTATCGAACACCGAGTAGGTTCGGGGCCTAGGTTCAGCCCCGGATCTCATAAACTACGTGCCACCGTAGGTATGTTGGGACCTTCTATGGGACTGTCCCCATCACAAATAGCCCTTTTCATTGTGATATCACACTTTCCTAGTCCTGCCCTTGAAAAGGTATGAACACCCTCCCGACTAGGGTTACAAGTCGGGCTTCATGTGTGCTCATATGGGGTATGTTGGTTAAGAGAATCTCCTATTGTTCCTCATGATTTATACATATTTATGATTATGTATATTGGATCAATTCATATCTAATAAAGCTTTTTTCTAATGATTATGATCACGATTGTATTACGAATGTTTTGAGAACCTTGAGCCTTATGTTATGTTATGATGGTTATGATACAAGCATGATGCCCTACTCTTATGATCATTTATGAGTTTTATATGTTTTAAATTTCCATTTTAATTACCTTTAATACTCAGTACATTTCAAGTACTGACCGCATATATTCTATGTTGTATCGTTCATGATACAGGACCCAGCTCTCAGGCTCACTCTCCTCAATAGCTCCTCAAAGTTCACTATCAGCTTATTTGGTGAATCCTCATGTTCCGAGGGCCATATGTTTAGAGTCTATGCTTTTCTTTCAGTTTCAGAATTATTGGGTTAGATGGGGAGTTGTCCCATCAGCCTGTCTTTCATGATTAGAGGCTTTTCAGACTATGAGTTGTAATCAGTCGTCATGTATGAATTACTTATTATACTTTCCCCATATTTATGACATGTTTACGCTATCTTATGTTAAGTCTTACGTTTATGTGATTAAATTAGATGTACGTGCATGCCATGGGTTGACTTGGGGTCTCTCGGGGCTCCTTGTCCCGTGTCTATGACCTGGGTGTACGTTCGGGTCGTGACATTGACAAACACATAATTAAATACTTACATCAATATTTTATAGAAAAACTTCTTTGAATGTGCAAGAATAATGTCAAGAACAATTGATAAAGAAATCAAGAAGTGCTAATCACACGAAAACTACTCAATTCTATGTTCTCTATTGATTCTCTGCTGATTCGTAATGAAAATAAAACATAAAAGGTATTTATACAAATATCATAAACCTTTTCATAAGATAACAAAGAGATTTTCCATAATTGGCGTCGCCTGTGCCACGACTTGTCATACGACTGTAGCAGGATTGTACGGGTCGTAACTGCCTTTCGTATATGGCTTGTTGAAACTTTGGCTAAGTGTTGGGAGCTTCTATGACTCACACCTTCTTCTTTTGAGTCGTACAATGCATCTGTGGATTCGTATTGAGAACTCTGACATCTTCTAGAATATTTCACGAGTGTTGTGGTACGACTCGTACCTTCTTTCTACAACTCGTACTGATTGTAGTGTCTAGAATCCCACCAAGTCTTGAATAGTCACTGGAGCTCATCACAGCTCATGGTACAGATCGTATGTAAGTTCTATGATTCGTGGGTTCCACCCATACCAATAGGTTGCCCTATGCAAATTCTCTGAATTTTCCACGACTCCAGTTACGGCTCATACCATCCTGGTATGGCTTGTACTGAGAGTCGTATATTGCCTTGTTCTCTATTCAGCCTTCTGGACTTTATAACAGTTCTTAGTACGGCTCGTACAATCATGCTACGGTTCGTACTAAGACTGGTACTTTGGCTAATTTTCTACATTTTCAGGCTTCTCTTGCACATCTTTGCTCCAACACTTATTTTCCTGAAATCAAAGTAAAAGTTCATTATATCTATATAAACATACCTAAGTCCATGCTATTCTCTTAGTTTTAAGCATCAAAAGTGTTGTAGACTCAAAGCACATCATAACTCAGAATTTTCAGTTGCTACACTTGAAATCAATTAGGACTTGGAGGTCATGATGTAGGCTAGGGGTAAAAGTAGGATGACTTTTAAGTTCTAGTGACTAGAACCTCCCTAATACCCTTTTGTGAATCTTATTACATGCTCCATTCTCCTATTAGATTACCCTCACCTTATCTCTCCTTGACATCGTTTCCACTTTTGAAACAAAAGCCCTACTTATCTCTCCTTAGGAAACACTTTTCATCTAATTTGAGCAAGAGGCACCTTTTACAATTCTATTCTTTTCACTCCAGCAATTCATTGATTTTTTTCATGATCTGGTTCTACCTTACATTGAAGTTCACATTATTTTTTCCATTTTCCTTCTTGCAACCCCCAAACTTAGGCTTTTGCCTCATCTTTTCCTTTTCCACTTTCACCTTTTGGGACTTCGAGCATCATTTTTTGCATTTCTTCTCACAATTAGCACTAGGGAGGATGGGTGCCAAAGAGGGATTACAAAAGGGGTATTGGTCTTGTAATGTGGGTTTTGAGAAAAAGGCTTAAAGTCTCAACATTGGCTAACAAAGATTAATGTTAAGGGGGGTCATATGGGTAAAGTGGCTATCCAAAAGAAAGCATAAAATCATTTTTCAAGTGCAACTACATCTAGGATTTCACCTTGAGTCACACCTGGGGAAAGTTCTAGACAATCGTTCATGCAAGAGAATTAGACTAAAACCTTTCCCACAAAGCATAACCCTCCAAGAGTTTCACACCATTTCCATTACCACTTCAAGAATCATAAAACAAGATCACATGAGAATTAAGAATCCAAACAAAGAATGTGCAATTCATGACAAAAGTGTACCCAACTTCTCAAATTCAAATGCCCCTTTCTTTTCAAAATTTATTTTCTTCAACAACCATTCCATTTAAGAAAATTTTTTGGTGGTACCTCTCAGAAGTCATTGCAATTATAAACTCAAAAGAACTCAAACTTGGCATTTTTCCTTAAGAAAGTCAGCTCTCAATCCATCATTGG
>JACEIK010002181.1:162637-183605 GCA_018107945.1 Datura stramonium | reverse complement strand
GCGGAGCCCTTATTTTTGCTGCTTTCCCTTGTCAACTTCCACTCCTTGTTTCCAAGTCCATTCCCGCACTTCACCAACATATATATTAGCTTCCAAAATTCCCTTTTACTTGCAAAACAACACTAATTATGTTGGTTAGTATAAATTCACATTTAACTAAAAATCACATGAGAATGTACACATAACAATAGATAAACAAGTAGAAATGAAGCATTTGAGTAACTTGGGCATGCAATTCTACCCAAGATCAGGGGTCTCAGAGTTGGAATCCCTGACCTGAACTAGGTGGTATAGGCATCCTTTGAAAATGAGTTTCTGAGCATTAAGGTAGGAAATAAACCTACCTTTAGGCGCTGAGTTGCTGCCCGACCATTCTAATTTGGGCTCATTTGGAAACTGGAACCTAACAACTCTAGTTCTGTAGTTGACTAAGGCATAGCAGGAATGTAACCAATCTATGCTGACAATAAGGTCGAAGTCGACTATCTCTAGCTCTACAAGATCCGTTGGAATTACTTTATTCAGGACTGAGACTGGTCAGTTTCTATACACCTGGTTGGCTCTACTGACTCGCCAACTGGGGTGAAGACTGAGAATGGTTCTGAGAGGACCTCTGGACTTATATTGAACTGAAATTCTATATATGCAGTCACGAACGAAAGAGTAACTCCTAGATCTAAGAGGGCATATACGTCTAGATGGAGGAGACGTAACATACCAGTAACTACGTCAGGTGAGCTTTCCTGATCCTGATGAGAAAATAGAGCATAGAAACGATTCTAGCGCTGATCGCCATCTGTACTTGATGAGTTGGCCTGCTGAGCTGGTCAGCCTGCTGGAGCTGCTGAGGTAGTGGATTGTGATCTCCCTCACCCTGTTGACGGGCACTCTTTGAGTCGATGCCCAAGCTATCCACATCCAAAAAAGCCTTCTTTGCCCTGTAGACACTCTCCAGGATGATTCTTGCCGCACTTGGGGAAAACTAGATACCTGTTCCCTGTAACATGAGCTTTAGACTGAGTGCTAGATGACCCACCCCTCTGATCCTGGCAGGACCGAAAGGTTGGGGCGCTGGCTGAACTAGGTACTGGGGACCTCTGTTGTTGCTACTGCTACTGTTGCTACTGTGGGCGGCTACCACTGCTAGACCTCTGATGGCTGAAATCTGAATAGCCAGTTCTTGCCCGCTTGTTGTTTCTCTCCATATCCTTCAGCTTTTCAGCCTCAATTTGCTGGGCATAAACAATTAGGCTAGAGAGGTCCACGTCATTGATCAGCATTGCGATCCTGCACTCCTTGAGGACCAAATTAGATACTCCATTGACGAACTTTGGCATGCTAGACCTTAGCTAGTCAACCATCTCTGGAGAATACTTTGATAACCTGGTAAACTCCAGAGCATACTCCTCCACTGTCCTATTGCCCTGTCGCAGGTTCATAAATTCTGCGATCTTCACCTCCCTCAGCTCTCGGGGAAAAAACCTATCCAAGAAAGTCGTGTGTAACTCCTCCCACTCCACCTGTCCTGCTCCCGCTGGCCGCCCCTCCTTCCACTGCTCAAACCAAACCTGGGCTACCCCTTTAAGCTGATAGGCAGCCAGGTCATCACTCTCAGAGGAGCTGACACCCATAATGCGGGGAATTTTCCTTACCTCATCAGCAAACTCCTGGGGATCCTCCCCCACCTTTGTTCCATGGAAATCCGGAGGATTCATTTGGGTAAAATCTCATACCCGAGCAACTGTCGCGGACCCATTTGTGTTCACCGGTACCACCTGATGGAGAATCTGAACTGCGATGTCTAGCGGTACTGAGTCTGAGAACCTGCAGTTATATCATGAAACGATATAGCATAAAAGTATGCGTCAGTACTTTGAATGTATAGAGTAAGTGAGAGAAACATGAATAACATGATAGAACTGGTACTGAACTGATACGACATGAAATAACCAACTGAAATGCTGAAAATTGACAGTAGTATAAAACTGATATGGTCAAAAGTGACCCTGGCTGATGGTCATAAACATGCCCTAAGTCTTAGATACTGAGTATGAAATACTGCACTGAACTGATTTGGACGGAAGAATCTGAGATTAAACTGAACTGACTAGTAGGAGAGGTTGTAACCGACGTATAACTATTTGATCTAGACGTGGAGTCCGATGTATACACCCACCGATAGGACCCAATATACCTTGTTAGGGTATAAAGGCATGGACTATGAAATCACTGTAAAAGGGGCTATGAGGCCAAGTAAATATATAACCTGTGGTGGCAACGTAGTTCTGCAACCTGGGTGCGCTGGAACCCTGGCCCTTTCGGTGCTAAGTCCTACTACCACTAGATAATCCTATTACTACTACTGCTGACAAGCGGATAGCTCGATACTGGGGTCCAATACTATACTGACCCAGGGATACTGTCAGAGAGTTCCCTGAGCGTCTTATAGGACCATATTTGGAAATTAAGTTCTAAGACTGGTTAGAGCTACTTATTTGGAAGCATCGTAACCGTCTAGAGAACAACTGATAACTGCACTGGGGTCTGGGGGCTGGTCAAAGCTATATCTAGAAGGTCATGACCGCCTAATGGACCAAATAACTGTACTGAGTCTGAGTGTGATAACTGAGAGGCACCACTGACACCTCGGGAAAAGACTATAGTCAAGCTTATTAGCTGACATTACTAACTAACACTGAAAGGTTCTAATATTGTGATTGACACTAAACTGACATTCTTGAGTGATACTGGGCAAATAAATTTCTAACTGAGACTTAGTTTCTGATGCATGCAATTACTATATGAATTTCCTAACTTTGAAGGATTTTTAAAACATGATTCAATAAGTCAAAAACATACAGGATTCTAGTTTCTACTCCAAAAGTTAGGCAAAATCCTACTTCACTGGAGTAGGCATTATTTTGGTCACAAATCGGTGGAAATTAACTACAATGAACATAAATTAGGGTTCCACAAGAATTAATCATGAACAAATAACAATATCTTATATTTCGTAAGTTCAGGGCTAGGAATGAAAGTTAACTTATAGAGGGTTCTGGGGGACGCAAGGGAGAACAATCGCCTTGCTGAATTCCCACATACCTGTAGAAGAAACTCTGGTGAAAATCTTTGGGCAAAATTTAGGAGGTTGACGTTTGCCCTAGCTACTGTTCTGAACTCCCTGACTATTTCTACATTCTAATTCTGAGAGGATGAGTGAAAGTTAGGGGGAAATGTCGTTCAATTCCCTTTTCTCCCTCCTAAGTGACCCTAAAATGACGTGGTTTAAGGATTAAAAAGGTGGGAAATTACAAAAGTAACCCTAGGTACTGAAACTGAAATCTGGACGACAAGAACCCACGGGCCTCAGAACGGGTCGTTGGTCAAAACGACGGCCCGTTGAATCCACTCGTTCTTTTTGGGTTCAGAAACTAGGTTTACTGGAGTTGTTCCACGGTAGGGTACAACGATCTGTGTTAAGAAACAACAGGCCATTGATACCTTTCGTTGGTACTAGTGAGAAAACAGGGCCTTCAAACAACGGTCAACACAATGACTCATTGGTAGGACCAACGGGTCATTGTATAGACTCGTGGCCTACATTGTAGGGGACTCGAAGCAAACGACGGGTGGTCATAACGGCTCGTTGGAGTCTACCATGGGCCGTTGATCCCTCTCGTTGTTAGGAACAATGGGTCTTTCTATGTCTCGTTTTTCCCCCTCGAAGGAAGGCTGCTACTAACCACGACCACTTACAACAGTTCGTTGGTTCCACCAACGGTCCGTTGTGGGAGTCGTCTGAGACAGAAAAATTTCCGATTTCTGTGGTTTTTCATGCAACGTCTGAATTTGGTCTAGGAAAGTTTTGGGGTGTTACAGTTAGCGGAGCTCAATCCATTTGGGAGAACCAATCATGATCTCAGGAAGGCTTAGACATATCGGACCACTCTCGAATCATGTCTCAACTCCACACTACAGAGGACATCATTCCCAACCCCATAGGTCATATCACTCCTAGGGCTCAACCCCTAAGCCAGAAACACTCTCGTACGTCGGGTATCCACAAGTCACAAGGCCCCTCGGGCTCGATTCTTAGACAAAACAACTCTCGTGCATCGGGTATCCACAAGCCACAAGGCCTCAAACACAGCACATACACACAATAACAACATTCACAATCAACAACAATAATAATAAATGCTCAAAATGCCCATAACTGGCTCTTGAACCCCACCAACCGATTATCACAACACGGTACTATTCATTCATGTCTAGTCGTCCCCCAATGAGCCACTAATCGAGATAAGGATCACCATCCTAACTATTCTATCCCCAAGATATAAAAGCAACCCACAAGCCACACTACTCACCACTAACAACTAGGGACATGTCCAAGCCAATCCAACTGTCACCACAGCCGCCAATGTGCCATCAACATGGCCGACACAACCGCCGGCTATAATATAACAAAAGATCGTCACAACTATTGATTTTAACAATTGTAAGACCTCTTTCACTTTCCAATATAATCACCTAATATTATTGACCCAAACATCCCATAACTTGCTACAATAACCACACGCCTCACTCACGGCCTCTCGATACGAGCCTAATAATTTTCCATGACTATGATTCTCCGCACTCAAGCCCAAGCCATCAACCAAACCAGAACCTTATGCACACCTTTATAACAATATAAACAGAAGCACAAGATTTCAATAATAACATAACACAAAGCTTCAAAAAACAGCCAACACACACGTCAACTTGGATGACAACTTCTACGGAATTCATGCCGACAAAGGGAGGGACAAGCCTAACATACCTTAGCTTCAAGCCTATACGAGCTCGAAACTTCAACACCACGAAACTACTGCCTAAAGGCTTTCCAAGACTCTGCCAAAAATACAGTCAACAAATTCAACACAACACAAACGAGGCATAACCGATAAGATTCATACGGATTCGACGGTAGAAACTACAAGACAATAACATAATGGTGTTAACACACCGATAAACAACCTTAACTACTAAAGAAAACCAAAGGAATAAGTCTTACCAACAGATTCTCCACGAAATGGCCACCAAAATCCCGGAAACGACACCAAAACACAATCTATATGCAATTCCCAACTTCCTGACATCAAAATCATATTAAACCATGAATTCCTACCTTTAGAACACTTAAGGATGAGTTTGAGAGTGGTTTCTAACAAAGAGAATTCCTGTAAATGTATTTCATGAAGAACAACCGACCAAAGGGACTTAAATAGTCCTCCACCGCCTAAGACCCTTGTGACATGCCTGCTTACGCGGTCTCACAAAAACGCGAATATCTCTCTACTCCAATATAGGATTGGCGAATGGTTTGATGCGCTGGAAACTAGATTCATAGACCTTTTATTGTATACGTTGCACACCCCCTAACTCCTTATATATTGATAGAAAAACTTCGAGACATTTGACCTAAATTTCAAAAAATCTCAAGAAGAAAAATTTTGCGATAACTTTTTCCGAATTTTGTTCTACAACTTGATCAATGTCCAATATTAAATATGATCATAGAGTGACTCAAATAACTCATAACACTTCCTTATTAGGCTATTATATACTCTTCGTCCTACCTCAAAAGCATGATTTTATTGCTCAAATTATCCGAGGTTTTACATCCTCTCCCCCCCCCCAGAAACATATATCCTCGAATGTTGGACGACATGCACGACCTCGCACGGCATAGCCTCATACAACAAGCCTACCTTAAACAAGTCGAAACAACAAAACCTTGCACCATGCTGAGGTGCAACACAACTATAACTATAATAAAAATAAGAATCTTACCTGCCGCCATATCTAGCCTCTGGCCGACTATAATTTATCAAGTTACAAGCATCCTAACACAAGTTAGCAAACAAGAGTCTAGACCCGCTCCTACAATAACTGACTTCTCACACGATTTTGATCCATAAAGAAAGTTAATAATCCTAAATATCATGTAGCCTCCTGTTTTTAAGTACACTGCATAATGCGCACATAAACAAGACTTTACTAGGCATGGCTCATAGACTCCCTAGGATGAAATGCTTTGATACCATGTCTATCACACCCCAAACTGGGGGAGGCGCGACTGGCACTTGGTGCCACCCATGATTTAAGCATACGCAACACCCAAAAATAAACCAGTGGACAGTACCGACGATGTTCGATAACACAACAACTATAAAATCAGAGTAAGACGACAGACTGAAATAGAAGCTGGCTCACCTGACCAACCAAAAATAAGTACAAGAGGCCATCAAGGCCACAGAATGGAAAACAACTATACAACATGGCCCATCTAGCCTATAACAACATACTAACACCACATCAATATCTACAAGCCTCTATGAATACAATAGTAATCAAATGATCAGGATAGGGCCCCGAACTACCCTTAACTCAAATATCTGGCAACTCTGAAAGACCTGGAGTGCAACAATTTAGCTGGAACTCCATTCAGCACACAAGAACTTGATCTAACAACCTGCTATCACCTGTAGGCATGAATGTAGCACCCTGACTAGGGCGTTAGTACAATAATGTACCGATCATGAAAGGCAAAAACAACTAGAAGACTCGAATTAGAGATCAACAGATATACAAGATATCACAGAAGGGGAACTCAACTTAAGTAAACACATAGAACCTACCGAGCCCCCATAATACAAGCAGAACATACCTGGCCCCCATAAGCCCGTCAAGTCTAAAAGTAAAGAACAACACAAGGGCACCTAGCTGACACAGCTCACTTGTCATTGCCTCAAGATCTCTCAATGGCCTCAGCTAACACCAGCCAATATCATCCACTGCTATCAGATAACATATAACATAAGCAGCAATCACAATAAAATTTCATGCATATCCAAAATAAATACCATGCAATCAACATCATCAAACAACCACTGCCGGACCTTCTCTCGGTTGTGCACAGTTAGCGGAGCTCAATCCATCTGGGAGAAACAATCGTGATCCCAGGAAGGCTCAAACATATCAAACCTCTATCGAATCATGTCTCAACTCCACACTATAGAGGACATCATTCTCAACCCCGTAGGTCATATCAATTCTTGGGCTCAACCCCTCCACCGGAAACATTCTCGTGCGTCGGTATCCACAAGCCACAAGGTACCTCGGGCTCGATCCTTAGCCAGAACAACTCTCGTGCATAAGGTATCCACAATTATCAAGGACTCAAACACAACACATACACACAATCACAACATTTACAATCAAAAACGATAATAATACATGCTCAAACAGCCTATAACTGTCCTTTGAACCCTACCAACCAATTATCACAACATAGTACTCTTCAATCATGTCTAATCGTCCCCCGATGAGCCGCTAATAGAGCTAAGGATCACCATACTAACCAGTCTATCCCTAAGATTTAAAATCATCCCACAAGCCATTCTACTCACAACTAAAAACTAGGCACATGTCCAAGCCAATCCAAGTGTCACCACAGCTGCCAACGTGCCATCGACATAACCGACACAACCGTTGACTCTAATATAACAAAAGATCATCACAACCATTGATCTTAAACATTGTAAGCCCTCAGTCACTTTCCAATATCATCACCTAAACTTATTCACCCAGACATCCCATAACTTGCTACAAGAACCACACTCCTCACACACAGCCTCTCGACACGAGCCTAATAATTTTTCATGACTACGATTCTCCGCACTCAAGCCTGAGCCACCAACTAAACCAGAACCTTATGCAAACCTTTATCACAATATAAACAAAAGCACAAGATTTCAATAATAACATTACACAAGGCTTCACAAAAAATCCAACACACACGTCAATACGGACGACAATGGCTATGGAATTCATGCCGAAAAAGGGAGGGACAAGCCTAACATACCTTAGCTTCAAGCCTAGCCGAACTCAAACCTTCAACACCACGAACCTACTGCCTAAAGGCTGTCCAATATTCTGCCAAAAATACAGTCAACAAATTCAACAAAGATGACAACACAAACAAGGCATAACCGATAAGATTCATACGGATTCGACGGTAGAAACTCCGAGACAACAACATAATGGTGTTAACACACCTATAAACAACCTTAACTACTAAATAAAACCAAAGGAAGAAGTCTTACAAGCATATTCTCCACAAAACAGCCACCAAAATCCCGAAAAAGACACCAAAGCACAAGCTATATGCGATTCCCAACTTCCCGACATCAAAATCATGTTAAACCATGGATTCCTACCTTTAGAACACTTAAGGTTGAGTTTGAGAGTGGTTTCTCATAAAGAGAATTGATGGAAACGTATTTGGATGAAGAACAACCGACGAAAGGGACTTAAATAGTCCTCCACTGCCTTAGACCATTGTGACATGCCTGCTTGCGCGGTCTCACACAAAACGCGAGTATGTCTCTCCTCCAAAGTAGGATGGGAGAACGGTTTGATGCGTTGGAAACTAGGTTCATAGACCTTTTATTTGATAGGTTGCACACCCCATAACTCCTTATATATTGATAGAAAAGCTGCGAGACATTTGACCAAAATTATAGAAAATCTCAACAAGGAAAATTTTGCGATAACTTTTACCGAATTTTTTTCTACAACTTGATCGACGTCCAATCTTAAATATGATCATCTAGTGACTCAAATAACTCATAAAACATCCTTCTTAGCCTATTATATACTCTTCGTCCTACCTCGAAAGAATGATTTTATTTCTCAAATTATCCAGGGTGTTACATCCTCCCCCCTCCCAGAAACATATGTCCTTGAATGTTTGACGAGATGCACGACATCACACAACATAGACTCACACGACAAGCCTACCATAAACAACTCAAAACAACAAAACCTTGCACCATGTCGAGGTGCAATACAATTATAACTATAATAAAAATAAGAATCATACCTGCCACCATATCTAGCCTCTGGCTGCCTATAATTCATCAAGTTACAAGCATCCCAACAGAAGTCAGCAAGCATGAGTCTAGATCGTCTCCAACAATAACTGACTTCTTACACAATTTCGATCCATAAAGAAAGGTAACAATCCTAAATGTCATGTAGCCTCCTGTTTATAAGTACACTTCATAATGCACACATAAAAAAGACTTTACAATGCATGGCTCATAGATTCCGTAGGATGAACTACTCTGATACCATGTCTATCACACCCTAAACCAGGGGAGTCACGACTGGCACCTAGTGGCACCCATGATATGAGCATATGTGACGCCCAAAAATAAAGCAAAAGCCAGTACTGACGAGGTTCGGTAACACAACAACTATAAAATTTGAGTAAGACGACAGACTGAAAAGGAAGCTGGCTCACCTGACCAACCAAAAATAAATACAAGAGGCATCAAGGACACGAAATGGAAAACAACTATAAAAAAATGGCCCATATAGCCTATAACAACATACTAACACCACATAAAATATCTACAAGCCTCTATAAATACAATAATAATCAAATTATCAAGACAGGGCCCCGAACTACCCTTAGCTCAAATAGCTGGCAACTCCGAAAGACCTGGAGTGCAACAACTCAGCTGGAACTCCACTTAGCACCCAAGAACTCGATCTAATAGCCCACCATCACCTGCAAGCATGAATGCAACACCCTGCCTAGGGCATCCGTATAATAATGTACGGAGCATGAAAGGCAGAAACAACTGAAAGACTCGAATTAGAGATCAACAGATATACCAGATATCGCAAAAGGAGAACTCAACTTAAGTAAACACATAGAATCTGCCTGGCCCCCATAATACTAGAAAGTACAAGCAAACATACAAATAAAACCTACCTGGCCTCCATAAGCCCATCAAGTCTAAAAGTAAACAACAACACAGCAGCACCTAGCCGACATAGCTCACCTGTCATTGCCTCTAGACCTCTCAATGGCCTCAGCTAACATCAGCAATATCTAGCATCCACTACTATCAGATAACATATAACACGGGCAGCAATCAAAATATAATGCCAAGCATATCAAAAGTTAACACCAATCAATCAACATCATCAAACATCCACTGACGAACCCTCTCTCAGCTACTCACAGTTAGCGGAGCTTAATCCATTAAGAAGAACCAATCGCTATCCTAGGAAGGCTCAGACATATCGGACCACTCTTGAATCATGTCTCAAATTGACACTATGAAGGACATCATTCGCAACCCCGTAGGTCATATCACTCCTTGGGCTCAACCCCTCAGCCGAAAAAACTCTTGCGCGTCGGGTATCCACAAGTCATAAGGCACCTCGGGCTCGATCCCTAGCCAGAACAACTCTAGTGCATCGGGTATCCACAAGCCATAAGACCTCAAACACAACACATACACATAATCAAAATATTCATAATCAACAACAATAATAATACAAGCTCAAAGAGCCCATAACTATCTCTCAAACTCCACAACCAATTATCACAACATAGTACTATTCATTCATGTCTAGTCGTCCACCGATAAGCCACTAATCGAGCTAAGAATCAGCATACTAACCAGTATATCCCCAATATTTATAAGAAGCCTAGAAGCCACTCTACTCACCACTAACAACAAGGGACACGTCCAAGCCAATCCAAGTGTCACCACGGCCGCCAACGTTCCATCGACAAAACCGACACGACCGCCGACTCTAATATGACAAAAGATCATCACAACCATTGATCTTAAACAATATAAGCGCTCATTCACTTTCCAATATTATCACCTAATCTTATTCATCCAAACCGCCCATAACATGCTACAAGAACCACACGCCTTACACACGGCCTCCCGACACGAGCCTAATAACTTGCTATGACAACGATTCTCCGCATTCAAGCCCAAGCCACCAACCAAACTAGCAACTTATACACACATTTATAACCATATAAACATAATCACAAGATTTCAATAATAATGTAACACAAGGCTTCACAAAATAGCTAACACACACATCAACACGGATGACAACGACTACGGATTCATGCCGACAAAGGGAGGGACAAGCCTAACATACCTTAGCTTCAATCCTAGACGAACTCGAACCTTAAACACCACGAACCTTCTACCTAAAGGAAGTCCAAGATGCTTCCAAAAATACAGTCAACAAATACAACAAAGATGACAACACAAACGAGGCATAACCGATAAGATTCATACGGATTCGATGCTAGAAACTCCGAGACAAAAACATACTGGTGTTAACACACCTATAACCAACCTCAAATACTAAAGAAAACCAAATATAGAAGTCTTACCAACAGCTTCTCAACGAAACAGCCACCAAAATCCCGGTAAAGACACCAAACACAAGTTACACGCGATTCCCGACTTACTGATATCAAAATCATGTTAAACCATGGATTCCTACCTTAAGAACACTTAGAAAACTTAAGGATAGGTCTGAGAGAGGTTTATCATGATGAGAATTTCTGGAAATGGATTTGGATGAAAAATATCCGACCAAAGGGACTTAAATAGTCCTCCACCACCTTAGACCCTTCTGACCTGCCTGCTTGCGCAGTTTCGCGAAAACGCGAATATCTCACTACTCTAAAGTCGTATTGGCAAAAGGTTTGATACGCTAGAAACTATATTTAATTTTATAGGTCGCAAATCCCATAATTCCTTATATATTGGGAGAAATGCGTCGAGACATTTGACCTAAATTTCAAGAAATCTCAAGAAGGAAAATTTTGCGATAACTTTTTCCGAATTTAGTTCTACAACTTGATCGACATCCAATCTCAAATATAATCATAGAGTGACTCAACAACTCATAACACTTCCTTATTAGCCTATTATGTACTCTTATTCCAACCTTAAAAGCACGATTTTATCGCTCAAATTATCCGGGGTGGTACAAAATGCTTTGGGTCTGGTTGGTCAACGGATCGATGAAGATTAAAAAATAAACTTACACACCTCCACCAGTGCTAGACCTGCGGCCGCTGGTGGGTATCAAAGTTTCATTGATTGTATCTCTCGTGTCCTGCTCATGTACCTAATTTACTGCGTTCAGGATGCACTCCATCAGCATCTCCCGGGTCTCCACCGGCGTTTCGCTGAATGCATCCGGGGTTTTGCCGGTTGGTCACCGGTTTCCTCTCTTTTTCTCCAACTTTCTACTTCTCACATGTGATAGGGCAGCATTTAGCGCTTGTGCCCCAGCGTTTCGCCAGTCTAGCGCAGCAGCTGCCCTATTTTTTTTCCATCTCCTTGGTTTGTTCATCCAATCAACCTACAAAACCAAAACATCAAAGTTCCCAAAATAAAAACACTTGCACTTCCTCCCAAGAAGCACCTTATTTAACATCGTGGAACGATGGATACCAACTCACTTCTCAATACTGTGGAGGGTCATCCTCCGAATCAACCTCATCAAAACCACCTTCATCTTCTGATGTCTCATCATTCAAAGCCCCTATCACTTTGCATTTATCTAGAGGCTTGATGGTTTGACATACATTAAAGGTGACTTCATCACCTCCCACTCTAAACTTCAACTCAGGAAGTTTCATATCTACCAAAGCTTTTCCCGTGGCAAGCAATGGTCTCTCTAAGATGATCTATACTTCAACATCTATGTCATAGTTTAGCACAATAGTGTCAGTTGGAAGGATGAACTTATCAACCGAACTAGAATGTCCTCCAACACTCCCACTGTTTTCTTTATTGATCTACTTCCATCAATAATCTCATTGAAGTGGCTTTTGGATTCCCCAACCCCAACTTCTTAAAGATGATGAGGGGCATCAGGTTGATGCTTACTGCAAGATCACACAACGCCATTTTAAACACACATAGTTCGATGGTGCAGGGGAGAGTAAAGGCTTTGGGGTCCTTTCATTTGGGAGAGAGGTTGCTTGTCATCATAGCACTGTGGTGGTGTGTTACTTCCCCCACACCAGCATCAATGGCCTTCTTTTTCTTCAGCAAATCTTTCATAAACTTAGCATACTCGATCATCTGAAGCAATGCATGCACTAGAGGTATATTGATAGATAATTTACTACATATCTCTACGAATTTCTGGAACTAATTGACCTCTTTTTTCTTGGATAAACTCTGGGGATACGGGGGAGGCATCCAAGGCTCTTGGCCTATGTCGGGTACAACTTCTTTGATCATTTCCTCCTCAACTTCCTTCTCAAGGTCAGCATCAGCTCCCTGATCATCAAGTGCATCGGTATCATCAACAACATTTGGTTCTCTTGGAATCTCATCATCCACTTCATCTCTTGGTTTTGGTTCAGCAGCATTTTCATGGTTTCACACCCACAACTTCCAACATTTTTCCACTTTTAGTCACAATTGCCATACAATGGTCATCCTTCTTCGGGTTGGGTACGGTGTCACTAGTAAGTGTCCTCTTCATGAGGGGATTCATTTTGGAAGACAAATGGTTCATTTATGCTTCCAAGTGCTTAATTAATGTCGAGTGGGAGTTCACTATTTGGGTGAGGTTCGACACCTCCCCTTTCAATTCCTTGACTCCACTATCGGTGGAGTCCACTCTTCTGAGTACTCGAGCTAGCATCTCCTCAATCTTGGAGCTTCCCACATCGCTAACACCAGGTTGTGTTTGGGCATTTTCAGTCTTTGGAGCGGGTACATATGGGTTTGAGCTGCGATGATAACGTTCCCCATTACGATTTTGATTTCCCCATCTTTTATTGCAATCGACCCAACCCTAGTTGTCTATGTTCCTCCAACCTTGATTCTCCTCCATTGGTCTCCAAGGGCCTTGATTTGCATCTTGGTACCCCAAGCGACAACCCCCCATTTGATTTACCATGAATTGGCACTCTTCTTCATAACTAGGTGGCAGGGCTTCCCTTTCATATGGCATCGGACCTTGGGTCCCCACGGCATTAACTCTCTTCGACCCACTCCTTGTAACATGCTTCATCATTAACTCAAGGTGGGTCATCATTTTTTCTATAGTTTCATCTTGCTCTTCATCCCTTTTTCTCATCTTGGCGGTCATAAAATGTGAACCTGCACCATTTGGAGGTACTTCAGTTTCCCTCGTGTGCCAAGCCATGTTTGTTTTAGTTATCCTATCCAACAAACTCTAGTTATTCCATATGGCTGGTCCATAAGAGATCTACCCCCCAAGTTATTTGCCACGGACTTGTTAATGGAGTCAAAAGAATGATAAAAACTTTGAAGGAGCACTCCATACGGAAGCCCATGGTTGGGACAAAGAGCCACATTCTTCTTGAACCTCAACCAAGCATCATGTAAAGGTTCACCCAGTGTTTCCTGAAATTGGTGATATCATCTCTTAGATGCAACATCTTTGATAGAGGAAAAAATCTGTCCAAGAAGACTTTGGTTAATTCTGGCCATGATGTTATACATCCCAGAGCGAGCTCCTCAAGCCACATGGTCGCTTTCCCAGACAAGGAGAATGGAAAGAGCCTCAATTTGATAGAATCTTGACTTATATTGGTGATGTTAAATGGTTGGCAAATCTCAATAAAATTTCAAAGATGTCGATTTGCATCTTCACTTGGCTGACCACCAAAGAATCCATTCATCTGTAGAAAGTGTAGCATTGTACTAGTCACATGGAATACCACATTCCCTACCGTGGGTGGTACGCAAATGGCACCTGTTATGTCTGGCATCATAGGGTCATCATCTTCGTGGTCTATATGACCATCCACGAACCCTTGTTGAGATTGTTGGCCAATATCAGTCATCCTATAAAGGTATCAAAAAATAAAACAATTGTAAAAGCAAAACACAAGATGCTAAATTAATTTAACTCAAAAATCAACTAAAGGCTACCTAATGGTCATCCCCGGCAACGGCACCATTTTTTATAACGTCCAAGTTCACTCCTTGTAAATAGAGAGTGTAAAGGGCGTTGATAAAAAAATATATATCCAATTGAGTGTCGAGGTCAAATCCCGCAAAAAATGCGCTTAGATGGCACGGAAGTTGTCTATCAAGTCAAACCAAAAAGCATCATTTTATTGAAAACAAGAAAGTAAAATTTGGGGGTTTGCAATATCACAACTAAAATGCAATCAGCTATTGATCAATCGACATGATAACCAACTTGAAATACAAATGTGAGCAAGAGCTAGGGGTATTCTTTTGAATGGGGCATCATTTGGATTGGAACTAACTAGGCAATCAATTAATTACTCATAATTATAAATAGTCATGGAGAATATGACACCCGATGTTTTTCAACCACCGAGGTGTCTTTTGCCTCGGGTTTTCTCAAACCCTAAGGTCCCAAATAATATATCAATTAAGACTTGGGTCAGATTTAAGCTATTTCTAGCCTCAAATCTCTCATGGGTTCATGGCTATGTGTCACGGACTTAGACTTCGACAAAGCATACCGTGCAGCACCTGACAACTCGCTCACGAATCTTTCACGATCTTGCAAGCTCAAATAAGCCCTTTCAACTCTAGATCTCTAAGAGAATGTTGGATAAGGAAGATAAGAGAAATTTGCTAAGAGAAGCTTTTAGTAATGTAGAGAACTTGATTGATTTTTCTTGATGATTATACAAATGAATGGCCTCCTATTTATACTACTCACTTAAGGACTAATATGCAAATAATAATTATCATACAAGTCCCTAATATTTACAAATAAGTCCCTTTCTAGAATTCTCCACATGTCTAGAGTTTTCCAAGGACTTTCCTAGAAATTCCATAAGACTCCAAGGTCTTCCATGGAAAATCTCTATAGTTTTCTAGAATACTTCACCAAGTGTAGGATTTTTTTATTATGTATGCCTCCACATGGAAAAGACAAATGTCAAATGGATCCTATATGGCATGATGACATGGAAAGTCCTCACACTCTCCCCCACCTAGTGTTGCAACATAGCAAGCATGTTTAACTGAAAAATACTATCTGAATNATATGGCATGATGACATGGAAAGTCCTCACACTCTCCCCCACCTAGTGTTGCAACGATCGCGATGCAGTGCTGCTACATAAACTCTCGAATCTTGTACTTGAATTTCCATATGTCTTCATATCATTACCAAATGGCTTCCTCTGGTGATTTCCCATTCCAGTAGATGAGGAACATGGAAGTAGCCTTTTACCCTTGTTTTCTCCTGGCTTGATATTCAATAATAGCCTCAATCTCCCAATCATGAGAGGCAGTGATGGTAATCGGTGCCCTACTTGACTGATCTCGAGTAGGGTCATCCTGGTCTTCATGGTATGGCTTGAGCACGCTGCCATGGAAGACAGGATGAACCTTGAGATGACCTGGTAACTCCAACTTATATGAGATCTTGCCCACCTTGGTAACAATCCTAAATGGCCCTTCATACTTCCGTACCAAGTTCTGGTGCATGCCTCGTAGTGTCTTAAACTGCCTTGGGTTAAACTTCACCAAAACCATGTCCCCAACTTTATAATTCATGGGACAATGCTTGCGGTCAGCAAACTTCTTCATCTTCTTTGCTTCCTTGTCCAAGTAGGACTTAGCAGTGTCAAGCTGCTCCTCGAACCCCTTAGCCATATGGTAAGGCCCTAAACTTTTTCCCTCGAATGCGGTTGGTAGTGAATGTGGAGCTTTTGGTTGTTGGCCAGTGGCTAACTCGAATGGTGTTCGTTCGGTAGACTCGCTCCATTGCAAGTTATAGGAGAATTGGGCTATGTCTAGGAGCCTCGCCCAATCCTTCTAACGTGAACTCACAAAGTGACTCAAGTAGCACTCCAACAAGGAATTGACCAGTTCCGTCTGTCCATCAGTTTGTGGGTGAAAACTAGTGGAGAAATGTAGCTCCGTGCCAAGCATATCAAATAATTCTCTCCAAAGGTTTCCAATAAAACGTGGGTCTCGATCACTAATGATGTGCCTTGGCAGGCCCCAATACTTCACCACATTCTCGAAGAATAGTTTGGCAGCCTCTTTAGCGGTGCAACCTGCTGTGGCTGGCATGAAACTAGCATACTTCAAAAACCTATCCACCATGACCATAATCGTCCCATATCCTTCAGACTTTGGTAAGAAAGAGATGAAGTCCATAGTTACGCTCTCCCATGGACACTTCGCAACTGGTAGTGGTTCGAAAAGTCCTCCGGGTTGTTGTTGCTCCACTTTATCCTATTGGTACACTAGACAGGTCTGCATATAACATTCAATATCATCACGCATGTGCAACCAATAGTAGATTGACTCAATCAAGGCCCTTGTGATACGCTGGCCCGAGTGTCCAGCCCATAACGTGTCATGGCTTTCTTTCATAATCTTTCGCTTGATGTTTCCAAACTTCGGCATGTAGACCCTCCATATTATGGTGAGCAATAGTCCATCTTCCACCCAAAAATGTCTTGTCTTGCCTTGGGTGGCTAACTCCATAAGCTGCTTTGCTTCTGGGTCGTGTTGCATGCCCTCTTTTATGGCTTCACGAATATCACAACTTAATGAAGTGATGGCAGATAGTTCAGCCTTTCGGCTCAAGGCATCAGCTACGACGTTACCCTTGTCTGGCTTGTACTCTAACTCGTAATCAAACTCAGCCAGGAAATCTTGCCACCTAGCCCTCTTTGGTGTAAATTTCTTCTGCGTTTGAAAGTAGCTAGTGGCCACATTGTTAGTTTTGACCACGAACTTTGACCCGAGTAGGTAATCGCTCCATTTGCGAAGGCAATGAACAATGGCAGTCATCTCTTTCTCTTGCACTGTGTAATGTTATTCTGTCTCATTCAAATTATGGCTCTCGAATGCTATGGGATGATTATCTTGCATTAAGACACCCCTAATGGTAAAATCAGATGCATCTATATGCACCTCGAATGTCTTGGTAAAGTTGGGTACTTACAAGACTGGCTCATCTATCACAACTGCCTTAAGGCCTTCAAATGCCTTTTGACAATGTTCCGTCCAAACCCACGACTTGTTCTTCTTTGGAAACTCGATCAAAGGTGCTGCCTTGGTTGAATAGTCGCTAATGAACAAGCAATAATAGTTAGCGAGTCCAAGGAATGATCTAAGCTCGATCACCTTTGTGGGCACTTCCCACTCTTGGGTAGCTCACACTTTGGCCTCGTCCATGCGCGATCGTCCCTAGCTAATGACATGTCCCAAGAAATGTACTTTAGGCTGGGCGAACTCGCACTTCTCCCATTTGATGTAAAATTCATTCTCCCGCAAGACGAAAACCTTCCTTAAGTGCTCTATATGCTCCTCCAAGGTGTTTCTATAGATGACTATATCGTCCAAGTAGACTACCACGAATTGATCAAGGTAGGCATGAAAAATCTTATTCATCAGTGTGTAAAATGTAGCGAGTGCATTTCTTAGGCCGAAGGGCATCAACAACCACTCATAGGCTCCATATCTCGTTACGCACGTCGTCTTTGGTTCATCCCCTTCTGCTATATGCACTTGGTAGTAACCCTTTCGAAGGTCCACCTTAGTAAAGTACTTGGCTTGTCCAAGTATATTGAACAAGTCATCAATAAGCGAGATAGGATATTTTTTCTTTATCATCACTTTGTTGAGTGCTCGGTAGTCTATACATAAGCATAATGATCCATCTTTCTTCTTTTGAAAAAAGACTGGTGCTCCATAGGGTGCTTTGGACGAGCGGATATGACCAGCTTCGAGAAACTCCTTCAATTGCTTCCTTAGCTCTTCCAACTCGGGCGGAGCCATGTGGTATGGGGAGTATGCGGGTGGTTTGGTTCCAGGTTCCAAGTCGATCTTATGATCCACCTCATGCCTAGGAGGCAAGTGCCTTGGCAGCGCGTTGGCCATAATATCTTTATTCTCTTCAAGTAGCTTTTCTATGCAAGGTGGTAGCGTCTCTTGGGAACCCTTGTCTTCCTCCAAACTTGCAATGGTTGCCATGAACGTGGGCTCCCCCTTCTTGAGCCCCTTTATTAGCTGCATAGCCGATAGTTGTTTTTGTCTATGTCCTTGTCGTATTGTTATTGTGGGAACCATACAAGCTCCTTCTCACTCCATGACCACGAGATGTTGTAGGTATGGATTGATCAAGGTATGACATTGTATAAAGAACTCTTGCCCTAGAACAATATCAAAGATATCCATCGTTGTGGCTGTAAAGTTTATCGTACCTTCCCAATTTCCTAATTTGACACCAACACCATTGGCTATATCACGAGCATTTTGAGTTTTAGCATTTACGGTCTTGACACGAGAGTTAGTTGGAGCGAGCTTCAACTCTAGTCTTTTTGTTACGGTCTCAGTCACAAAATTGTGGGTTGCTCCTGTGTCCACCAGTGCACGAGCAGGCTTGTTGTTGATGGTGAGGTCCACGTACTGATTGGTATTTTCGTCTGGTTGGATAGGTTGTTTCTTAACAGCACCACATAATCCTATCATACCCAATTGTGCTTCGCTCGAACTCTCTCCTTGGGGATGCTCTTTCCATTCACGTACCATGGCACTAAGACTCTATAAATCGGGACAATTCTTGAATCCATGTGGTCCTTCGCATATGTAGCAACCGTCTCCTTTTCTGTCTTGAGCCTTCCTCTTAGCATAGCCTTGACGTCTAAATTTTCTTCCATCGGACTTGTGGGTGTCATGATACTTGGGATGCGGCTTCTGCTCCTTGCTTTTGCCACAATCTCCCCCACCTTTGGCATGACTACTTCTTGTCTCCTTGCCTTTTCCTTTGTCATTCCTAAAGTCATACAAAGCTTCGGCCTATACGATGGCTTCATCAATAGTACTAACCTGTCGGTGTTCCAACTCCGTCTTGGCCCAATTTTGCAGCCCGTCCATGAAGTGGAATTACATATCTTCATCTGTGAGGTTGGGAATTTGAAGCATAAGAGTGGTGAACTCCTTCAATATGCACGTATACTTCCCATCTGCTTCAACTCCTGAAACTTGCATTTCGCCTTATAGATGACGTTATTGGGGAAGAAAGCCCTCTTGAACTCAGCTCGAAACTTTTCCAATGTGTCGATTACGCAAAGCCCTTCTCCATCTCGGACTCCATCCATTTCAACAATAGAATGGCCATCTCCGAGAGGTACAATACAGTGGTGTTAATCTTGCTCTCGTCGCTCTTCACCCTGTTGCATTTGAAATAATTTTCCAAATTCCAAAGGAAATTCTCCACCTCTTGTAAATCACGAGCACCTTTGAACATTGGTGGTTTAGGGGTCTCAACTTTGGCCTCCTTCTCTTTGTCGGATGCCACAGACCCTCCAGCTTCAATCTCTCCCTCAAGTGTCTCTATCTTGGCCTTCATGGTCTCAATCATGCTTAATGCTTCCATGAGCCTGCACTCCAAGGAAGTGATAGTTTCTCTCATCTCCAATTCTACATGCTTGCACCCCTCCAACTCCTTTCGGATGTCGCCATTCTCCTCAAGGGTGAAGTCTTCAAGAGTCCTGAACTTGTCATCAACCTCGTTCAAACGTTTGCCGAATATCTCCATATCCTGACTTGCCATGTCAACCCTCGCCGATCCACTTTAATCCAGGCGTGACATCTGTGGGAAGCCCATTATATTCGTCATCACTCATCTTAGTGGTCGAAGGTGAGTGGGATGTCAGCATTTTCCTTGATGTATGGTCGGACAGCAATTCCTCACTCGTCTTATGAATATTTCTCCCCTTTCGGTGCCTTTTTCCAGCATCCTGTTGGACGTTGGTGGTGCTAGCAGCTTTGATGTCTCCCTTGTTTGTCATTCCTCAGTATTAACCTTGGCTCTAATACTACATTTTCAAAGACTAGACATCGACTAAGCACATCATGCGGCACTTGACAACTCACTCAGGAATCTTTCACGATCTTGCAAGCTCAAGTAAGCCCTTTCAACTCTAGATCACTAAGAGAATGTTGGATAAGGAAGATAAGAGAAATTTGCTAAGAGAAGCTTTTAGTAATGTGGAGAACTTGATTGATTTTTCCTGATGATTATACAAATGAATGGCCTCCTATTTATACTACTCACTTAGGGACTAATATGGAAA
>JACEIK010002181.1:109947-126041 GCA_018107945.1 Datura stramonium | reverse complement strand
ATATTAAATATACAATGCAAACAAAAAAATAATTAAATATTAATTTATTATCTGATAAAAAATAAAATATTTATGTTTGCTAGTGATGGTAGATATAATTTATAGTGGTGGCAATGATTGGTGTTAGTGACTAGTAATGGTGGTGATAATTGCTAGTAATGGTATTGATGATAGTTATAATGATAGAGGTGGTTAGTATTGTAGTGACTAACATGATGGTGGCAGTTGGTAGTGATGATTGTGATTGTGAAGTTGATTGATGTTAGTAGCTGGCGATGTTGATGGTGGTGGCTGAAGAATGTGTGGTGGTTTAGCGATGTGTTGGTGGTAGTTGGTGGTGGTACTAGTTGTGATGGTAGAGGTGGTTGGTAGTAGGAATTGATTGCAGTGATGATAGTGACTTATATTGGAAGTAGAGGTGGAGGCATCAGTGACAATGATGATGGTGGCAGTGACAGTGGATATAATTATAATGATGGAGGTGGTATATGTGATAAAGACTGAGAGTAGTGGTTGGCAGCAGTTGTGATTATCAATGGTTATTGTGATGACAGGGATGATTGGCGACGGTAATAGTGATTGACAATTGTGGCATTAGTGGTTGATGATGCATAGACCTTGGAGTAATATGCATTTGTTTTGATGAGTTAACAAACCTATTGAGTAACCAAGTCCCTTACTTGATAGGTATCAGGTCAACCCTCGCAGCTGTACAACAACAGCTTTACGAAACAGCCTTGATCCCTGCTATTATCCAATGGACAAAAATCACACGTCTCACTCATCTCCTCATATACATTGTACAAGAAAAAAAAGGTGAAAATCACTTTTGCACATTTTGAAAAAGGTGGACATTATTCTATCTTGCAAAGTCAGTTGCTCCTTGCCTTAAGACAAAGCTACAACAAACCAAAGAATCAGATTCTCATCCAAGTGTAGTTGTCATATTCTAGGTAGTTAAGTCTTTGTCTTATTGTTCTGAATATTGTAAACCTACTCCTCTTTGAGAAACTTTTGTAGGTAGGTTCTGTTTGTAATCAAATCTCTTAACTGGCTAGAGTTAGCCTCTGTTTTCTTTGTAATAGGGTTATTACAAATGGCTTACAATAGAGGTATGATAAGGGAGAAGAAATTAATAGTTTAATTCCTAGGTTGCAATAATTTGTAATCTAAAATCTTGTCTTGCTGTTAGTGAAGTTTGAAAAATCCTACTAGGGTAAGTCGTAATTTTACTCTCTTGGGCAAAGAGGTTTTCACGTAAAACATCGTGTTTTCTTTACTTTCTCCTTGTTACTGTAGAACCAGGTGAGGGACCTGATTCTCCATACTATTTGGTGACTCTTAGAAACTATCGATTGGTACCATAGCAGGTGCTTTCTAAAAGGTTAACACCTAGGAAGTATCGACTCAATGGTTGCACCACCAATCTTAGAAGGACAGTCTACAATGAGACCACCCAGATTTAATGGGCAATACTATGAGTGGTGGAAAACTAGAATGCATGATTTCATAACGACAGATGATTCGGAGCTATGGGACGTTATCTGTGATGAACTCTTTATACCCATGAAGACACTTGATGAAGAGGGTGGCAGAGCTATTCCCAAGATGAGGAAGGAATACAATGACACAAACAGGAGAGCTATGGAAAAGAACTTCAAAGCTAAGAAGTTTCTTGTTTGTGGATCGGTTCAAATAAGTATAATCGTATATCAGCTTATGAAACTGCAAAGGAAATCTGGGAAGCTTTGCAAAATGCTCATGAAGGAATGATCCACGTAAAGCAGTGAAAGATAGACATGCTCACCACACAATATAAGCTCTTCAAAATAAGGAAGGAGAGTCCATTCAAGAGATTCATATTGGGTTCACCTCAATCACCAATGAGCTTCGCTATCTAGGTAAGGTCATTAAGTCCAACAAGCTAGTCAGAAAAATTCTCAGTATGCTGCCTAATTCCTGGGAAAGCAAGGTCAACGTCATCTCAGAAGCCAAGGACCTAAAAAATCTCACCATGGATGAACTGATTGGGAATCTCAAGACCTATAAGCTGATGAAGCGGCAGGATCTTAAGAGAAGAGAGACAAAAAGGGAAAAGAGTCTTGCACTTAAGGCTGCGAAGAGTGACTCCAGGGAAGATAAAACCAACATGGCTTATCTCACTCGCACATTTCAAAGGCTAGTGAGAAAGAATGGTAACTTTTCTAAGAAGGAAAACACTAGCAAATATACAAAAGGAAATGATTGTTGCCATAAGTGTGGAAAGCCTGGACACTTTATTAAAGAGTTTCCTTTTCACAAGAAGGACTAGTATCGAAGCCATACCAAGAAGGCATCGGGAAGAACCAGTACAGGACGGGTTCAAAAGAAAAGATGTTGCGGACATGGTTGTGAGGCAAGTTATGGCAGCACAAGGAGACACTTCCAGCGGATCTGAAGAAGTAGATAATCAAGTAGACACATCCATGTTTGCTCTAGATAATGGACCATTAAACTATGAGTCCATATTTGTTCTCATGGAAAAATTTGATGATAAGAATGACAAGGAGATAAATTTTCTTTACATCCAAAAGAACCTAAAAACTTACTCACAGAAGAAGCTAAGAGCACTTGTCAATGTGTTAATCGATGCATATAATGGTCTTATTAACGAAAAGGAAATGTTAGTTGCTGAACTAGACCAATCTGAAACGCAAAAGAACTCTTTGGATGTTAAAATTACTAAGTTAAAATAAACGCTTAATGAATCATTTAGAGAAGAATTCATGCTAAATGATAAGCTTAAAAAATGTTTGGAAGGTGAATCTAGAGAGAGAAGGTGTTCAGTGAAGTTCAGATCGAGCTGAAAAATGAACTTAAGAAAATCAAATTATATCTCACTACTCAGCTCGAGAGAAATGAGAAACTGGAGAGGGACCTGGTCAAAGTCAAGTTTGATCTTGACAAGTCACTCCAGTGGACCTGATCCTTTCAAGCTCTTGCCTTTGTGAATAAAGAATAGTAGTTCTAGAGAAGGCATTGAATTTCAAAAAACAAAGGTCCTCTACGATTTATACAGGTTACAACAAATATGTGTCAAATCCTGACAATTGGCTATGTACCAATGCGACCAAAATGGCCATTATAAGGACATCTTTCAGGCCAGAATTCTTGTCGTTAAAAAGAACATGAAGTTTGTTAAAATAAGTGAAACTGAAAAGGGACCTAGTTCACTAGAAAGAAAACCTGCTTTGCCTGCATGGACTAGGAGGAACCTTCTTCGCTCTTTCCACCTGTTTAAGGGACCCAAACTGATTTGGGTTCCTAAAGTTAATCATTGATTTACTCTTACAGGGTAAAATGAGAGGAGTCGGTCAAAAATGATTCATAGATAGTGGCTGCTCGAGGCATATGACAGGAAGAATCAAAGATTCTCTCTCATTCAAATCCTTTAAAGGAGAGAGTGTATCCTTTAAAGATGGGAAGAAAGGATACATCCTTGGTATAGGAAAAATTGGGAGATCCATTTTTCATGCATTTAAGAATGCATTTTATGTGAATGGGATGAAATATAGTCTGTTGAGTGTCTCAAATCTGTGATAAAGAAAATAAAATGAGAATCATCTCAGCTTCTTACACTGTCACAAGCATTGAGACTGGGGAAGTAATCCTAGTCCCTAAGAGATGGAAAAATATCTATGTAATTGAGCTAAGTTCCATTAATGGAGATGACTTGACATATCTCGATTCCCTTGAAGATTATGTTGAGTTATGGCGCAGACGACTTGTACATGTAAGTCCCTCACTGTTGAACAAGTTATGAACGGCGACTTTATACATTTTTTAGCCATATTTTTCCATACTTAACTATATTTTGAGAATAAATTGTGTATGTTTTCTTGTGTTTTATGATATATTTGATTTTAAAAAAAAATCTAACGCACATGATTAGATGCTCTTAGGATTTAAAGTGATAAATTTGTGCTTAATTGTGACTTAAAAGTGCAAGAATGACAAAACGAGGTTGACAAGATGAGTTTATAGAAGTGGGCATTGCAAAGGCACACCTGTGTCGTGGCCTGCGCATAAGGTCGGAGCACCGGGAGGCGCCACGCACCAAGCAATTCAGCGCATGGAGTGGTGCGAGCGCCATATTGTTCAGCCGTTCAAAAAGTCAAATCTCATTTCTACTAGGAACTGAAACTGCAAAACCCAATTCTAATACAAGAAGGAACAACGAAGTCTTAATCTGCTATTATAAATACCCTCTCATAACATGTTTTAGGGGCACTTTTTCGTCCAACATGTAGTGAGATTAGATTCAAGTGTTGCATAATTCATACATGGTGAGATTAGATTCAACTGTTGCATAATTTATACTTTACAAATTTGTGCAATAGCTTAGCTGAGTTTTTATTGGAAATTCATCAAGTTCTTGTAATTCCTTTTAGCTTCGGAGATTTTGTTAGACAATTTTATATTAACATAAGTATTTCATTATGATTTCTTCTACATCTTTTGTTTTTATTCTTACAAACATGAGCGACTAAATCTCTTAAGCTAGGGTTGTGGGAACCATGATGGATTAATGAAAGTAGGCATAATAAAATAGTGATTTTTGAATGGTGAATTGGGTGGGTTGTTATTTTCTTCATCATAATGCTTAATTGCCCGTATCTTCAACTTTCCCGGCCAAGGAGGTTGAAGTTAGGAAAAGAGAATAACAATGGAAATTTGAGGCTACAAACCCTCATCTAAATTAACTTGAGCTCTAATCGAGGATAGTTAAGTCAAGACTTGCTACGAGAAAAAAATATACACACTTTGAGACTAAGAGGAGATAAGTGAAATTCATCTACCAAGATTGAGAGATGTTAGATGAACTAAATGTAAGTCTTACACAAAATTCACCGGGTAGATCACTAGTAAAAGCGTACTAAGTTATGAAATCATGAGGAACACAATCCTAGTTTTGTCTTAATAATTTGATAAACAATACAATCACAATCTTAGAATTATTTTCTTCTTTTTTATTTGCAAAACCCCCTTCCGAAATACTGATTACAAGTTAATTGATTCATCATTAACATATTGTTTCTTCCCTATTTCTTGTGGGATCGACCCCAACCTAGTTGGGTTACTATATTTGACAACGACCACTTTATACTTCAACTGCGAGGTGTAATTCAGGCGTGATTAAATTTTGGCGCCGTTGTCAGAGAATACGGTGTTGAAATAGTTAATTGGTATCTAAGCTTGTCTTGTAATCTTTATTTCGTGATTTATGTTTTTTGTAGTTATTTTTGGTTCTTTTAGGTGTTAACAAATTAGTTTAGTTCCAAAAAGGAGGAGGAAATGTTGAAAGGATCCTAAGCTGAGAAGTGTGTCGTATCACGACATTAAATCAGGTGCTTCTTGGGAGGCAATCCAAGGGTTATTTTAATGAAGTCAAAGTAATCAAGATACCCACATCGTACCGCAACGTTATATCAAGCGCTACTTGGAAGGCAACTCAAAATTATTTTTTATTTTTTTTTAGAGTTGATGTGTTTGTTCAAGTGTGCAGGAATTAAGTCATAACACACTAAAGAAATTTGAAGCAAAAACGAACGAAAAAATTGGACAAAAAAATTTAATAAGAGAAAAAGAAAAGAAAAAAATAAATCATTACATGTAATGATTGTCTCATGATGAAGCAATCATTACATGCAAAGGAAATAAGAAAAGTAAAGCAAAGGCAGGTGCGCAGCAGCAGCAAGGAGAACTCAATTGAACCCGCATCGCGGAGGCTTTCCTGCGCTTTGGTCCTCGCGACGTGGGTCCTTAAAAATATTTTGAAACACAACTGCTAATGATGGAGATGACTTAGAGATAGGGGAAGCTCCTCTTGCACCCACAAACAATGAGGATTAGAGACACATGGAGTTCTTCTTTCACTCTTTTACTTATGCTTTATTGTTTTAGCACTAAGGATAGTGCTACCGATTAAGTGTGGGTGGGAGAAGTAAACTTCACTATACCATGCATGCTTTCATTGTTGAATTTGTACATGGTAGATCTAGTTTTATTTTTTGTGTGATTCAAGACTTATCCTATTAACTTGTAGTAATTTTTTTTTATTTTGATTGATGTTTTGTTTTTATTTGGGTTCTCCCAATTTTTATTTTCTATACTTTTTCGGTAGATAGTCCCTTAGAACCGATTAGTGGGTCTAGTTTTTTTTTTAGTTAGCATAGAGTCATGACTTTTTCCGATGATGGATGGATGATGACCGTCTTAAAGAAAAATTATTCATTAGGAGTGCAAGAACTTGAACCTTACGAATGTTAGGTGCTTCACTTAGGTATCATTAAGACTTTGAGAAATTCACTAAAAAATGCATGAAAAAGGTAGAAACACTTAGACTTTTGAAACTTGACTCCTAAATTTGAAAAAGTGGGCTTAATTATGTGATGCATGCAATATGAATATATATGTTTATGCAATCTTGATTGCCATTGTTGAACCATTTGTGTCATTGTGTGAGTGAGATACTTTAGTATACTCCATGCTTGCAATATGATGATAGAACTTGCCGGTGTGTGTGCAAAGTGAAATAAGGATTTTGAATATAGAAAGTGATATAGGCATTTCTTTGGTAGCCTATTTGTATTCCAATTTTTACCTACCTTGATTGTAATTATTCTAGTTACCCATTTTTAGTCTTAGCCTATTATTTTGATAGTCATATTACAAGCTTAATCCCTTTTTGTTCTATTAACTTTTATTTGATCCAAATGACTCCTAGAGCACTTTAATGAAAATTTTTGCATAAAAGGAGCATATGTGGAGAAGAGAAGGGAAAATCTAAAAGTGTGAAAATTAGAAGAAAAGAAGAGAGTGAAATTTGCTAAACAAGGAGGGTGATGTTAGTGGAAAAAACAAGAAAAAAAAAGAGCTTTGAAAAAAATGATGATAATAAAATTTTTGTGAATGGGCTCAACGTTGAGAAAAATCCCCACTAGATACGTAAATGCAAAATTGAAAAAAAAAAAGAGGTATAAGGAGAAAAATAGGAGATTGAGAAATGTGCTAAAAAAAATTAAAAAAATTATGAAGTATTAAAGTGGTTAGGGAGATTAGTCACTATCTTGGCCAAATAGTTTCTACCCGTCCCTTAGCTTACATTACAACCATCTTAAATCCTAATTGATCCTTGATTCAATGTTTCATATTAGTGGAGTATTACACTAGGGGAGAGCCTACGGGTAATCTTTTGCATGCATGTTGAGTTCTTTGAGAGAGTGAGCAAAAATTATTTATTTATGCCCAAGTTAATATTGTCATATATCTTGTGTGTGAAAAGGCAACTCCCCAAATGGTGAGGGCACATAATGGTAAGATTTTGGTATATTTTGATTTCGAAATTGCATATAATTCATGTTGGCCTAAATATATCTTGCTGAGCTAGTTCTAGAAGTTAAGTGATTTTGAACTTTGACATTTTAATGTTAATCATAATATGCATGCGAGTGAATTGTTGGAGCTTGATTGTTTTGTCTAATGATCCTAAGTGCAAGTAAACCTGTTCGTAGGGTGAATTTCGTGACTAAATTAGAGAAAGAAAGTAATAGATTGTTCGAGGAAGAATAATAGCTTAAGTGTGGGGTGGTGGTGAATGGCGAATTTATGCATTTTTTAGCCATATTTTGCCTATACTTAGCCATGTTTTGAGAATAAATTATTTATATTTTCTTGTATTTTATGATATATTTGTGAAAGAGAGCTAACACACGTGATTAGATGCTTTTAGGGCTTAAAGTGATGAATTTGGATTTAATTGTTGCTTAAAAGTGCAAGAATGGCAAAATGAGGTTGACAAGACGAGTTGATAGAAGTGGGCACGCCTGTGCCATCGCGCAGGCAAGGTCGAGGCACCGGGAGGCATGATGTGCCAAGAAATTCGGCGCATGGAGTGGCGCAGGAACCACTGTTTTTAGTCATCCAGAAAGTCAAATCCCATTTTCTACTAGAAACTGAAGCTACGAAACTCAATTCTAATCCAAGAAGGAACAACGAAGGCTTAATCTACTATTACAAATACCCTCTCATAACATGTTTTAGGGGCACTTTTTTGTCCAACACGTAGTGAGATTAGATTCAAGTGTTGCATTATTCATATTTTATGAATTTGTGCAATAGCTTAGTTGAGTTTTTGTTGGAAATTCATAAAGTTCTTGTGATACCTTTTAGTTTTGGAGATTTTGTTGGACAATTTTATATTAGTATAAGTATTTCATTATGATTTCTTATACATCTTCTGTTTTTGTTCTTACAGACATGAGCGGCTAAATCTCTTAAGCTAGGGTTGTAGGAACTATGATGAATTAACGAAAATAGGCATAATAAAATAGTGATTCTTGAATAGTGAATTAGGTGGATTATTATTTTTTCATCTTAATGTTTAATTGCCCGTATCTTTAACTTGCCCTACCAAGGAGGTTGAAGTTAGGAAAAGAGAATAACAATCACAATTTAAGGCTACAAATTCTCATCTAAATTAACTTGAGCTCTAACCGAGGATAGTTAAGTCAAGACTTGCTGCAAGAAAAAACCATTCACATTTTTATAAATGAAATTCATCTACCAAGGTCAAGAGACATTAGATGAACTAAATGTAAGTTTTACACAAAATTCACCAGGATAGATCACTAGTAAAAGCCTACTAAGTTATGAAATCATGGAGAACACAATCCTATTTTGTCTTAATAATTTGATAAATAACCAAATACAATCTTAGAATTATTTTCTTCTTTTTTATTTGCAACCACCCTATAATATTGATTACAAGTTATTATATTCATTGTTAACGTATTATTTCTTCCCTATTCCCTATGGGATCGATCCCAACCTAGTTGGGTTACTATATTTATCATCAACCGCTTTATACTTCAATTGCGAGGTGTAATTTGGGCGTGATAAATAAGTTGATATCGACGGACCTGGTCCGTGGAATGCCCAAACTAAAGTTCTTGGATCACAAGCTTTGTGATGCTTGTGTGAAAGGAAAACAGGTTCACTCCTCCTTTAAGCCCAAGAAGAATGTGAGCACCTCTAGGCCACTTGATCTCCTTTATATGAATTTATGTGGACCTATGAAAATCGCTATCAGAGGTGGGAGGAAATACATCTATGTAATCGTGGATAACTATTTCGAATTTACTTGGATAATTTTCGTGAAGTCCAAAGATGAAGTGGTCATTGTGTTCGTCACTTTTTCCAGGAAAATTCAAGTCAAATATAGGAACAAGATTGTGAGTATTAGATCATATCATGACACTGAATTTGAGAATGTGAAATTCGATGAGTTTTGTGTTGAGAACAGAATAAATCACAACTTCTCTGCTCCAAGAACACCACAGTAAAATGGTGTCCTTAAGAGGAAGAATAGAACACTTGGGGATATTGCCTGTACAATGTTGATAGCTTGTGGGTGTCGAAGAGTTTCTGGGAAGAAGCAGTAAACACAACCTGCTATGTTATAAACACATGTATGATCAAGTCTCTATTGGAGAAAACTCCCCATGAGTTACTAGATGGAAGAAAGCTCAAGCTAATCTATCTAAGAGATTTTGGGTGTAAGTGCTTTGTTACAACTAATGGAAATAAGGCCTTGGGAAAGTTTGATGCCAAAAGTGACAAAGGATTCTTTGTTGGTTACGCGTAACAAAGCCTATAGGATCTTCAACAAAAGGACTCAGTGTGTGGAAGAAAGTGTGCACGTGATTTTTGATAAGTAAATGGAAACTGATGGCAAGAGTATGCAAGGCAATGGGGTAGAAGTAAGGGAGGTTCTGCAACTCCTAAGGGAACCAGGTGAAGCATTAGGAATATAGATTAATTCATCCAATCAAATCAAGCAAAATGTTGATATTGATGCTCAGACAAACAGTCTGGGACCTAGTATCACTTTAGTACCACCAGATCAGCTAGATATCTTTGGAGATGACACTTCGAGGTCCAGATATGAAGCCTTTCCTGATGAAGGACCCTCCAAGGAACCTGGTACTACCAATCAACAAAGCCAGGATCCCTCAGCTATTTAGATCTCCAACTGAAAAGCAGGGGATTCCATTCATTAGAAAATATAATGTCCCTTTGGATTTTGGAATTCAAACCCATTCTAGAGCTCGGAATAGTTCGCCCACTCATCCTTTCTATCTCAAATAGAACCCAAGAACATCAAAGAGGATTTGAAGGATGCTGATTGGATTGCATCCATGCAAAAAGAACTTCATCAGTTTGAAAGAAATTGAGTGTGGCACCTGGTACCTATGCCTATTGATAGGACCATCATAAGGACCAGGTGGGTGTTCAAAAATAAGTTGGATAAGAAGGGAAATACCACCAGAAATAAGGCAAGCTATTTGTTCAATGATATAATCAAGAAGAAGAGATAGATTATGATGATACATTTGCCTAGTTGCCAAAATGGAAGCTATCACAATCCTCATTGCCTAAGCATTACATAGAGCTCAAGTTGTTTCAAATGGATGTAAAGAGTGTCTTTCTAAATTGATACTTGAAGGAAGAGGTTTATGACAAGCAGCCACTTGGGTTTGAGAATCATGAGCATCCTGACTATATTTACAAACTTGATAAAGCCTTGTATGAATTGAAATAGGCACCAAGAGCATGGCATGAGAGATTATCAAAATTTTTCCTTGGCAATGACTTCAAAAGGGGGAAGATTGATAATACTTTATTTTTGAAGACAAGAAAGAAGGAACCCGTTGATTGTTCAGGTATATGTTGATGATATTATCTTTGGAGCCACATCAGATTTCTTATGTGACGAATTTGCAAAACTCATGAAAAGTGAGTTCGAAATGAGTATGATGGGGGAGCTAAATTTTTTCTTAGGACTACAAGTCAAGCAAACTTCTGAAAGGATCATGATTAGTCAACATAAATACATCAATTAGTTGTTGAAAAGGTTTGATAAGGAGAATGCAAAGCCCATTGACACACCCATCGCAACTGCAACCTGTTTGGATACAGATGAACCTGGTCACACTATGAACAAGATAATATATAAAGGCATTATTGGTTCCATACTTTAGTTAACTACAAGCAGGTCAAACATTGTGTTCAGCGTGGGCATATGCGCAAGATTTCAATCCTGTCCAAAAGAATCACACTTGAAAGCTACCAAGAGAATCTTAAGGTATCTCAAGGAGACGTCTGACCTGGTCCTCTTCTATCCAATTGGAGAAAACTTTGACCTAATTGAGTATGTTGATACTGACTACGCAGGGTACCTGGTGGATTGAAAAAGCACCTCGGTAATGGCTCATTTTCTTAGTTCTTCTTTGATCTCATAGGGGATCAGGAAAGAAAATTCTATTGTCTTTTCCATTGGTGAAACTAAATATGTTGTTATAGCTTCGTGTTGTGCATAGTTGCTATGGATCAAACAGCACTTGGAGGATTTTGGAGTTTTCTCTGAAAGTATACCACTATTGTGTGCTAACACAAATGCACACAATACGGCCAAAAATCTTGTGCAACACAAGAGAATGAAGCATATTAACATTAGGCATCACTTTTCTAAGGGCTAATGTTGAGAAGGGACTGATATGCATGAAATTCTACTGGATGGAGGACCAGGTAGCTGATATCTTCACAAAAGCTCTAAGGAAGGAGCAATTTGAAAGAAATTGATTGAAGCTAGGGTTGATAAAAATGCATCAATAATCCATCATCAAGATCTCCTCTCAAACCTGGCTATGACTAGATTACATGTATGTATTTGAATGGCTAGTTGATGTTGTATGATTCAATTCTATATTTTCACAGGTATGCACACGCATGGTGATTGGACCAACAAGTAAGGATACAAATTGAAGTGATATTCTCTAAGACAATGCTCAAGGTTGCATCTTGGGGGACTCCGTTCCCCTCACAG
Organism: Datura stramonium; assembly: GCA_018107945.1. Lineage (NCBI taxonomy): Eukaryota > Viridiplantae > Streptophyta > Magnoliopsida > Solanales > Solanaceae > Datura > Datura stramonium. The sequence goes on along the minus strand of JACEIK010002181.1, from coordinate 114,115 downwards.
GTTAGTATTTTCAATCTTATAATTAATTTTTTGAAAACTGCTATGTGGCACATCATCAATTGCTTTCTCACCTTTTCAAATTGACTCATTTTCCAAATGTCTCATTGAGCAATTACATAACATTGTTCCCTCTCTTTAAAGCCCTCCTTATTACTTTATTCTTTTCCATTTTCTTTCTCTCAAACTGTCTTTCTCTCTTCATCTTACCTAAGATTTTCTTAATCTCTCTCTGTCTTTCTCACCAAATCCTTCATCCTTTTCCCGAGTATTAGAAAATATCTCAACAGTCCCCTTCTCCTTCTCCTTCTGGACTATCTTCTTCACCACATGAACCTCGATCCTCCTATGTAGGGGACCGCGACCCTTTGATGTGTATAAAGGATCTTATTTTGGACACATCTATTTGATCAAATCCTCCACCTTTTCTAGTCCACACCAGGTTTAGAAAGAGCCTCAACCATAAAAGGTTGGTGTTGACAGGCGAAGTGTCAAGTTCTCAAACTCTTGCTTCTTTGAGAGACAATTGTACCTATTATACTCCGACCATGAACCTGAATGAGTCTCATACTCCTGTTGTTCAAGAAGAACTACCTAGCGAGAAAGAAGAAGACAAGGGTGTTGTGACTAGGTCCTCTAAAGTCCTCCACTAGCACCAGGTACTGAATTTGTTTCACTGCCTCTAAGAGGTGAAACTAATGAGAAAGAGTCTGCAGATCTTTCTGGGGAACACTTGTTCGAAGGAAACTTGTCTGATGTCAAGGAGGACCAGTCAAACATATTGTTAAGTGAGGCTGGTGTTATTGAAGGATTTTTGAACCCATGGGTAAAGAAGGAGGTAGTGGTGTTGCGCAAAGTCCCACATATGTCGTAGAGAAGGAGTCCCCTGCTCGACTTTCCTCTCCCAAATAGGATGGGACTCTAGATACAGCCGTCACTGCTACCACTTCCTCTCCAACTCCGGCGGGTGATGATGTTCCTCTCAATCTTGTGTTCAGTAAGGGACCGCGTTCCTCTTCCAAATTTTCTTCTAAGTCAAAGAAGACGACTAAAAGGAGACCAGTTACTAGAGGTAAAGCTAAAAGGTCAATGGATAAGATTTTAAAGTGCAACCATGATGAAACTCTCAAGCGGGCTAGACTGGTGCATACAACTGTGATCAAAGATGAGGAGCCCTTGTCTCAACTTGTTGAATTAGACATTGGGGACACCTCACAGGCCGTAGAAGAGGTTTCAGTTATGGGAAAGAAATCTCAAAGAGGTAAAGGAAAATCCATGCAGAAAAAGGTAATGCGGGTTGGGAGAACAGCTAAAGAACCCGACGCAGATGATCAAGGGTCAAAGGGAGAGGTCATCACATCTCTACCTTCAAAGGGTAAGAAGGCCACCAAAGAGGGACCTGGTGCCTCATTGAGACGTCCTTCCCTTGATGAATGTTTAGAAGAAAAATAATGAAACATTCAGAGGCAAAAGGTGCTGGGAGGGCGTGTGTTCGACCCTAATATTGTTGGTCTACCTGGGATGCAAGAACTAATAGAAATGCAAAGGTCCAAGTGTGGGCACATATGTTTGAACTTCCCATGCCTTCCATGTATGAGATGGAAGTCACTCATTTTACGAGCATCTTTTGTACTCTGAGGATGAGAGTACTATCTTTGCAAACGTGGAAGGCGTGGAGTTCTTGTTGGATTCTATCTCACTTGGGCACATTCTGAAAATGCCCATTGATGGGATCTCCACCGTGAAGGAGAAGTATGCCTCTCGAGAATTCTTAAAGCTGATAGGGAAACTTAAAGGAAACCTGAAGAGTGATCGGATGTTCAAGAAATAGTTGAAACCCGAACATCAGTTGCTTCTTGAGTTTGTGAACAAAGTTATACTCCCTCGTGTTGAATGTAGGTCGATTGCTGCCATCTCTAATCTGTTTATCATAGAAGCCCTGGTGACCTTTCAGCCAATCAATCTTTCGGCTATCATGATTGACCACATGTTGAAGATCATTGCCGTTAAAAATGGTAGACATGGCCTTGGGTATGGTATCTTATCACAAGATTCTTCCAACACTTTGGGGTTAGTTTGGGGAGGGCCATGGTGGAAATTCGGAAGAAAATATTCACCTTGATCACACTATAAGAGTGTGAATGCATTGTCAAGAAAGGCGGCATTGCGGTACACTCCACGATATCGAGTTTGATTAAGGTACAAAAACATGCTACTGGGGAGGTAGATCATTTATCACTGTTGCTGGCACAAAAGGAAGCGGATATAGCTTTGTTGAAGGCTGAACAGGCTTCAAAGGAAACAATTGGAGAACATGCTACTAGGGAGGTAGATCATTTATCACTATTGTTGGCACAAAAGGAAGCGGATATAGCTTTGTTGAAGGCTGAATAGGCTTCAAAGGGAACAATTGGAGAACCTGGTTCGGTGCTAGACCTCCAGCGCGAGAATGCTCAGTTGAGAACACAACACTAAGGAAATAGGAGGAAGATCGGACCCGGCAGATGCAGTAGGATCAGCTTGCTGCAAATGAGAGAATAGACAAACTCCTTTCCAAGCTTTGATCCTCTCTTTCCCAATTTTTTTTCGCCTCTTCCTTGCCCTATCTTGTCCTTTCCTTTTTGCCGCTATCCTTGTTATATCTCCATGTGTTTCTCCTGGTGATGGTACTAGCACAGACTTGTTTTCTTTCCCTTTTTTATATGGTTGTTGATGCTACTGTTTTTACTTTTGTAACTTGGGCAGTATAAATTAATGAATGAAGCTATGTTTTTATTCTTACCTGATGTGAGTTTACATTCATGTTAGTGTCGCCCGAGTAGTCATAAGTTAACTTCATCTAACACTTCTCTTTAATATGTTACTATTTTATCTTTTTGATGATGCCAAAAAGAGATAATTAAGGTGAGGGAAAAGGAGAAAGTTTGGGAATGTGATTTGAAGGGAACTAGAAGGGGATCTGACTCACAGGGGAACGTGAAATGAGTTTTGGACTTGCCGCAGCAATGTCACTAGGAAAAAACTAAAAGGGTATCTGACCCTTAGGGGGAATGTGACCATAAGTTTGTCATTTTCAAAAAGAGGAAATTGATAATGTATAGACCTCGGAGTAATATGTATTTTTTTGATGAGTTGACAAACCTACTGAGAAATCAGGTTCCTTACTTGATAGGTATCAAGTCAACCCTCACAGATATACAATAGCAGCTTTACAACTGCCACTGCTATCCCAACACAGTGGCAGAACAGCCTCGGTCCCTACTATTATCCAACAAACAAAAATCACACATCTCGCCCATTTCCTCATATACATTTTACAAGACAAAAGGTGAAAATCACTTTTGCACTTTGAAAAAGGTGGACATTATTCTCTCTCGCTCCTTGCCTCAAGACAAAGCTACAACAAATCGAAGAACCAGATTCTCATCCAAGTGTAGTTGTCATATCCTAGGTAGTTGAGTCTTTGTCTTATTGTTCTAAACATCATAAACCTACTCCTCTTTGAGGAGCTTTCGTAGGTTGGTTCTGTTTATAATCAAATCTCTTGACAGGCTAGAGTTAGCGTTTGTTTTCGTTGTAATAGGGTTACTACAAATGGCTTATAATAGAGGTATTGTAAGGGGGAAGGGATTAATAGTTTAATCCCTAGGTTGCAATAGTTTGTAATCTAAAACCTTGCCCCACTGTTAGTGATTTGGAAAATCCTACTGGGGTAAGTCATGGTTTTTCTCTTTTGGGAAAAGAGGTTTCCACGTAAAACATCGTGTGTTCTTTACTTTCTGCTCGTTACTATAGAACCTAGTGAGGGACTTGGTTCTCCATACTATTTGGTGACTCTTACAAACTATCAGTGGTGGTGGCTAGTCATCGGTGACGGTAATGGTGATGGTGGTTGTGATTACAGAGGTGGTTAGTGGTTGTGGATAGAATGGTAGTGGAAATTATTCACACAAATATACATCTTGATGATATTACAACTTTATTCCAGATGTTAATGATTAGGACCTATTCAGAGCAAATAAATATTTAAATCTTAATGAAAACAAATGCATTTAATGACTAAAGGTCTGAATCATTCAGATTGAGACCTCAATTAAGTACAAATAAATGAAACTTATTTTAAAAAATGATATTGAAGATAGAAGTGGTTGGGATAGGAGCTACGAGGATG
>JACEIK010002181.1:89307-100177 GCA_018107945.1 Datura stramonium | reverse complement strand
ATCGAAATGATCAACTCTAGGAAATACGCGAGGAAATGTTACATATTACATTAAGCCATGGCTTATCAGGTGTAATTAGTGTTGGCAAAATAAGTTCATATCTTAATAATTTATTTAATCTGCTCATATCTTAATGGGTTAAATGAGTGACTTTTTAGATGGGTAAACATTGGGTTTGAGATCATATTCAATCCATAGAAATATGAATATCCATGATAAAATATGAGTTAGCTTAATTGGTTAAACTTTCAATTTTTATTCACTTAAAATTACATGATATCACAAAAATGAATTTTTCCTCCATTTTCTGTTTTTTCTCTTTATAGTTGATTATTTGAAACTTCTTTTTCTCTAAATATTATACATATTATTTAGCATTTTTTTAAAAAATATCATCATTTTATTGCATACTTAAATATCAGTTGTTAGAATAATAAATATATAACTGTCAAGTTTTATATCTTTTACTTTTCACAATATGAAGTAATTGAAATTGCATTAAAAAACTTATGAAAAGTGTGAATTTTCAATAATAATTTGCAAGAATAATAAATATCGCATTAAAAACTTCATATTTTCATAGAAAATATTTTTCTCAAAAACAAGTGGTCCTAACACAGGATCGGAATTGGGGCTGAAAGTTGGGTCTCGAATCTTAAATCGGTGTAAAGAATTGAATCTCGAATCAGGATTGAGAGTCAGGTCTGGGGTCGATTTCAGGCTTCGGGGTCGGAAGTCACTATCGGGGCTGGGGATTGGGCGTCGGGTCTCTGGTTGGTGTTGAAAGTAGAGTCTCGGGTTGGGATCGAAAGTCGCAATGAGGGATCGGTGTTGGAATTTGGGGTCGGTGTAACACCCCAAAAGTCCCTAAGATCAGACCCTAGATTTGGAGTATGAACCGCAGAAAAACTAGAATTTCCCCTCAGTACGAGCCTCAGTACGACTCATGGCATGAAGGTACCAACTGTACCAAGACCCGTAGCAAGGAGTCCAGTGAATCAACAAAACTATTCTGAAAAACCACGACAGGATCCCATGACTTGTACCAAGATTGTATAGTCCAAACTGAGGAATCGTGGGAAGGGATTCAGATAAGTGTTCAGGAATTTATGGTAACCATGAGCCATGATACGACCCGTGGTAAGGTGGTACAGATCGTGGTATGCGTCTATGATAGGAGTTTCAAAGAATAACCAAAGGCGGGATCAGTAACCTTGAGATTTAGTACGAGTAATGGTAAGGACCTAAGGATTATAAGTTGAATCATGGTCACTGACGAGCAGTTTTTCGTACAACTTCCTGGGGATATTTTCGTAACTCCCCACTCTTTTAATTCCTAAACTAAGTAGTATTGGGATAATTTGGAAGGGAATTTAGGGGATTAGTCAATCATTCCCTCTCATTCTCTCCTAAACTCTCAAGAACAGACTGTAGAAGTGCAAGAACTCTCTCAAGGTAAAGTTAGGGCTCTTTCTCAAAGTTTTCAAATTTTAAGTTCTATCAAGGGGGTTATCTTCTCCAAGTATGTGGAACTTCAACAAATGTTTTCTCCCACCCTTGTGTCCCAATAATTTCAGTAACCCTAGTCGTGTAATTTTTCTAGAAATCATGATTTAGAGTTTTTCTTCCAATGTTGAATTTCCCCTATCTTTCCTCTATGCTCTAAGGTTTTCTTGACTAGAAGAATCTATACCCATGAAGCTATTTTCAGCTTACGCGATATCTTTCCCCTAATTCTTAATTCTAGCATGATTTTAGAGATTTTACTTCATGAATAAGAACTATCTCCAATTAGCTTGATTTACAAAAGCACACATAATTTTCTCAAGAATTATGCATTTGTGTTTTACAGTATTTTTAGTATTCTCAGTATATACAGTACCATCAATATTATCAATAATATCAGTATATTTAGTATTATCAGTTTATCAGGTCCAGTTCCTATAGACTCTCAGGACACTTCCAGATAAGTAATTCTGACTTAGTCTTAGGGCATCAGATTTTGAACTATCAATATATTAGTGTGTGTGTGTGTATTCAATTGGGAGTAGTACTTAGCACTGAGTGGGTCGGGCTCCAGCGTGCCTAAGTTTCCAGAACTATGTGTTACCGTAGGTTATTAGTCCATATGGGCCTCAGTTTAGTGATCATACAACTATATCTTTATACCCTGAAAAGGTCTATTGGGTCCTATGAATGGGGCGTATATATCGAACTCCACGTCTAGCTTACGTGGTTATATGTCGATTAACATACTCTCCCATAGTACAAATACAGTATTCAGTCTTAGTCTCAATTTTCAGTTTCAGTACGTGTGCATGGCCCTAAAATACGTGTTACTAGCAGTTTCAGTACTTTCAGATTTTCATGTTATTTTCAGTACTTATGTATTCAGATAGGGTCATTGTACATCAGCCCAATTAAATCTTTCAGATTTTACCAACATGCTTTATATTTCAGTTGCATATCTCACATGCTCAGTACATTCAAAATACTGATCAAATACTCCATATGTTATATCGTTTTATGAAATATATGTAGGTACTCAGGCTCAATAGCAGAGTTAGACTCCTTCCAGCGACTATTAGCTCCTGATAGTGGTGAGTCCTCATCTCCCGAGGACCTGAGTTATTTTTATTATTTCAGTATTTGTCATTAGATTAGTTTAAGATTTTAAAGTTAGCTGGGGGCTTGTCCCAACAGCTCATCAGTATTAAAGTCTTTGAGACAGAGTTGTATTAATTTCAGCTTTTGTTCCAGTGCTTTTATAAGACTTCAGTGTTCTTTAATCAGATGTTAATTTTATGCCTAAAAGAATGTTGTACCTTTCAGTTAGCTTCCGCTCAGATTCTTTATAAGTTTATATCATGTTAGTATTATATTAAGTCGTGGGTTAGTTTGGGGTCACTTGTGGCTATAAGCACGTACGTTGAGTCCAGGGTATGGACTGGGTCATGACAGTCGAAAGTCACGATTGGATATCGAGGTCAGGGTCGAGGGTAGGGGTGGATATTCGGTTTTTTAAAATTTTGGTTTGATTTTTCGATTTTTGATCTTTTATTTGTGTGTACCGAACACCGAAATGAACTAATTCGGTTTGGTCTATTTTTTCTAATTTGATTTTTTCGGTTATGGGCCTAATTAATGGGTGTCGCGCCTCATTTTCCTCACGAAAAAGCGGGATTCGACACATGACAATTGTTTTAGGATGAAAAGAAAGAAGAGTTGCCACCTGACGAATTAAGGTGCGTTAGGGCACCATTCTACATTTTTAAAAAATCTGTTTAAACTAGCCTAGGTCACCATAGTAGGGTAAGGGTTCAAGTTATCTCAAAAGGAAGGTGTTAGGCACCTTTCGAGGTCCACAAATGTGGGTCCCTTTCGGATTCATTAATTATGTGGGGAGATTAAGTAATAAAATGTAAACTTACTAAATTAATTAAGTTAACTAAATTGAGTGATTAAAAACATAAAACTATTTTATTAACTAGTTTAAAGGAGTAAGAAATTGTAAAAGAAGAATATAGTCAAGTGAACCAAATGTGTTGGCTAGATAGAATGCTAACGCATGAAGAAAGGAAAGAATTTTTTTTAAAAGAATAAAAAAGTAATTTTCACCAAATCAATATAATATTATCACTCAAATATACGTTGACATAAAAAAAAATTACATTAATTTACAACCTAAATAAAACAAGAATATAACTTCAAAAGAAAATATAAAAAAAGTTTCTCAGTGCTCCATTAGATACAATAAAAGAAAAGATGAGGCGAGATGAGATTAAATAGATTACAAAAAGGGGGACTGACCTAAGCACATAATCGAATATTTAACATCATTCCGAGCCAAGGATACATATATATTTCACAAATAAGCAAAGTAGTGATCACAAAGAAGGTAGAAGATTGATTTGATTGTGTTTAATAGAATGAGTGAAAACACTCAAATAGCATAGTCATAACAATTAAACACTAGAACATACTACATCCACACACAAAGAGAATTAAAATGCGGAGAATACGAAGCTGACCTGCTATGCGAAATACAAATAAGAGCGGAAGAAGAACTAAATTACCGAAGATCACGAACGAGATCACCAGCTCATGAGCAAGTCACTAGAATCCCAAAGACTCTCGATAATTCTTTTTCCTCCATGGCTAGATTGATTTTAGTGAATTTTGTAGCAATTGCGACTCAACATTAATTATTAGTAAATATATATGCCATCTTAGTTTTAGATAGGGAATTTAACATTAGGGGGGTAAAATAAATAAATAAATAAATAACGCATAAAGTCAAAGTTGAGTGTAAGAAGAAATTTGGGATCAGGATATGACAAGGCTGAAAACAGACCCATTGCGTTGTTACCCCTATTCTATTTTTTGTATAATCAATTCTCTTAAACGTCTTAAAACAAGAGGAAAATAATTCTTAAAGAAATTGTTCAAGAGTACTAAATAAAATATTTTAGCATTTATAAGTCATATAAAGCTTTAAAATATTTTGATATTTGGATTGTATAAAAGTACATCGATAATTTAACATAATAATAAAAGTTGTCGAGTTTTTGAAACTTTTAAAAGAATGAAATATAAAATTAGAAAGAAAGGAGTAACAAGTTGCTTTACATAAAGCTATATGTATGCTTCATACAAGAAGTCAGCTAGCCTGCCTGTTTCATCATTTCCCAAATCGTACTTGACCCCTCTTAGGGTGACAATTCCACTTGAGCTCTGTTTAGCACGTTGACTTTCCTAATCACCGTGATTGAACTCCAAGCAACATCATTTCATTGTGATGTACATATATATAAAATATTCAAAAAGTGAGAGTAGGTATGTTCTTAATATTGAACTGATCGAAAGAAAAAGTAAAATAATAATCATAACAAAGGCTCTTGATTAAGTAAAAACATATGAAGAGAAAAAGTATTTAATAGGAAATTTTTTTAACTCTTTTACTGGGCAACAAGATTTGAAATATCTTAACTCTCTCACCTGTAACTACTTAGTTAAACCTTAAATTGAGTATAGGCCTAAAATAATAAGATCAATGCCCCACCGCTTGTTTGTTTCACCCAACCGATAATCCATTTATTGATAACCATGTAAACCTTAATCGGTAGCTTCCCATCAATATTCAAATAAAATAAAAACTATGAAATAATTTACTTCATGCTTGGGCATGGAAAACTTGAGCAAATGATTCGGGAACTAAGATTTTCCTTTTCTTAAAAAAGAAAAAAAATGAAATAGATCCACATCATTTATCACAATGAATTAGAGATATACTAACTAGTAAGACGTCATTCATATATAAGATCTATACCAAAACATAATGCAAATAACTTATCATGGTAATATTTTAATGAGTTGAGAAAATTCATTTAACACCAAACAGTTAACTGTTATTTGAATAAATAAATGGACTAAAAAAAATTAAACTCCACGACCTTTTATTCATCAAACTCAAACCCAGCTCATCCCAAATGGCTCATGATTTAATAGAACAAGCTTATCACAATTCATCCTCAATTTATACTCTTCCAAACTAATTATATTTTAAGTAAAAATAGGTCATGTGATAACAAATAATGACTAAGCAGTAAGAACAAATTTATGAATAAACTTCAAAATTATATTCCAATAATTATGAATAAATCAGTAACCAAACACGTAGTAATATTATCAAATTGATTTAAACTTAATAGGTCTTGCAAATTATATAAAATTTTGAGTGTAGGAATAAAAAAATGAACCTGAACTTAAATTATAATGCCTCCAAACTAGACTTAACTCGACTGAAAAGAAAAATTCATTAGTAACCTCGACCATTGCTCAATAATAGAACCTCGACAACTCAAACGCTTCAGAGATTAATGGTTTGGACCGGTGGTGAATGTGATTTCACCTGAGAAAAAAAGCAGGATACTTTGGGTGGTGATTGGCTAAGAATTTTGCGATGAACTTCAGGTGGTTTGGACCGGCCTCCATGGTGTTTAAGAGGAAGAAGATGGCTGATTGGAGAACTATTTTTGGCCTGGTTTATGGCTGGTTTGAGTGAGTATTGATAGCTCTCACATGGTGGAATTCATGGCTGGAGAATGTGGAAGTGATGGTCACGTTAGTTTTGCAAAAAATGAAGAAGGCTCTTTGCGGATGATTTTTCTTTTATTCTTTTTCCTTTTCCTTCGCGTCTTCCCTCTATATTCTTCCGAAGGCCAAAGAAAAAGAAACGTTCGGACCATGGAGTCAGAAGGAGAAGATCCCTTTTAACGTTAGGGAGAGGGAGTAAAAAAAAATAGAAAAAGAATTGTTTTAAGGAGGATATTTGAGGAAAGTAATATTTATTTAAAAGGGAAAGAAATATTTTTTTTGTTGATTTTGATGAAAGTTATATTGTTCCACATACATAAAGAAAAAAAACATAGGAGGATTTTTCTAACTACAAAAAGATTTGATAACATTTTGAATTTTAAAATTTGTGTTCAATATTATTATTTGGGTCTAAATAATATTCTACCAAAAATATTTAAAATTACTAACTACTAAATTACTAAGTAATCGAAAAACTATAAAATTAACAATTGTATTTTATTATCAAAAAATAATTTTATTAATATTTATGATAAAAAGAATAATAACTTTAAAATATTTGCTCTAGTGTTTATTTAAAAAATAGTGAATAAATGTAAGTAAGTAAAAGTAAATAGATAAATAGTTCTACAAGGAAGAATGAGGTGATAACAACAACAACAACAACAACAACAACAACAACAACGACAGTAATAATAATACATAAAGAAAAGTTTGTACATGTCAATGTAACAAAAATAATAATGACATTTGCAATTAACTAAACATAATATTAAAATGGTAACATGGCTATGTAAATAATAATTAAAAAATAATTTCGGACTATGTGAAAATATTTAAAATATTTACAAGTTAAATATCATGCTAAATAAGGTATAGGGAGGTCAAAATTGGGTGTCAACAGCTACCCCTTCTTTGCTCGGGAATGAAGGATGTATTATCGAGTAAAGAAAATTGATTTAGTAGCCAATTTTGTCCGACCGAACGAAAAATTTTCATTGTGGGCAGATGAAAGAAAATGGAGCTATGAAGATATTGCGGTCGATACTTCAGTTTCAAGTCGCCTACATATCTCGGGTTTCACGAGAATCAGACTGTTTGTAGTTCTAGATTTAGGGACGAACGAGATCCCTAAAGAAAATTGATAATATGGGGCATGAATAAGGAACAAAAGCAATACAAGAGTAGAGATTGTTATCTCGGTATCATATTATGAATGTCGGGATGAGAGTTAATTGGAGGATAAAGAATTGAAAGGAAGGAGTGAAAGCGAAGATTGGTTCCATCTGACGAAAGATTTGTCGTCTTTAAACTTTAACACCATTGAATAAAATAGTTAGTTAATAAAGATAAAGTAATATGTGATATAAAGTGGTAGAACTTGGAAACTAATAATGACGAGAGGAGATTAAAAATTGCGTATTTGCAAAAATAATCGTAGCTCGAATAACTTTGAGAGGATAGTACTTAACCCGAATAGTGTCAAGAAAATAATAGGATCATGTTTAGCCATTTAAAATTTGGAGGGTAGTGCTTAACCCATCCAGAATTCAAAATAATGGTGAAAGAAGCACAATAATGATAGATAAAAAGTAGCAAATAGTGGCTTGAAGTAATACGATAGTAGCTTTGAAGTAGCTTGAAAGTGGCGAAATGGTAGCTCGAAGAGTTGAAGTAATAGAATAGTGGCTTAAAGTAACATGATAGTAGCTTGATTCAATAGCACAAGAATAGCTTGAAGTAATACAATATGGTCAATAAACATAAGGTAGTATGTATTGAAAAAATAATAGAGCTTAGAAATAATAATGGCAAGGAGAAAAATATATATGTTTTGCAAAAATAACAATCAACTTGAATAATTTTTTTGTTGAGAGAGGGTAGTGTTTAACCCATCTAGAAGACAATTGGACAGTGCTTAGTCCTTAGAAATTAGAGGGTCATGCTTAGCTTTTAAAATTAGAAAATAATAGGACAATGCTTAGCACTTAAAAATTACAAGGTAGTGCTAAACTCATCCTAAAAAAATAAAATAAGGCAGTGTTTAGCCCTTTTAAATTAGATGGTAGTGCTTAACCCATCAAGAAAACAATAGGGCAATTCTTAGCCCTTAAAAATTAGAGAGTACTTAACCCATCAAGAAGACAATAGGACAATGATTAGTCCATAAAAATTAGAGGGTAGTGCTTAACCCATCTAGAAAATAATAGGGCAATGCTTAGTCCTAAAAAATTAGAGGGTAGTGCTTAACTCATCTAGAAGACAATAGGGCAGTGCTTAGCTTTTAAAATTAAAAAATAATAGGACAATGCTTAGCCCTTAAAAATTAGAAGGTAGTGATTAACTCATCTAAAAAAATAGGATAGTGCTTAACCCTTAAAAATTAGAAAGTAGTGCTTAACCCATCAAGAAAATAATAGGGGCAATGCTTAGCCCTAAAAAATTAGAGGGTAGTGCTTAACCCATCAACAAAATAATATGTCAGTGCTTAGCCCTTAAATATTACAGGGTAGTGCTTAACCCATTTAGTAAATAAAAGAATAGGGCTTAGTAGCGCAAGTAGCTAGAAGGTAGGACAATAGCAGCACAGAAGTACAATAATAGTAGATCAAAAAGTAGAATAATTATAGCTCAAAAATAGAATAAATTTAGCTCAAAAGTAGAATAATAGTAGCTTAAGAGTAGAAAAATAGTAGCTTAAGAGCTTGAAAGTCGCAAGATCGCTTGTCACGAATTTTTAAGGTCCCCTCAAAAATTCTACCCCAGTTTTGTATTCAGAAGGAAAAAAGAAATTCTATAAAGATATAGACCGAGCCCATAGGGTGCCTACGTATCCCTCTTGAATGGAATCAGGTCAAACGTAGTTCAGAATTTAAGACTTACAGAAATTCGGATGGTGATGGAGAATGATAGTGTTTAAGCGGGAGAATAAAAGTGTAATGGTTGGATGGTATTGAATAAGTTATAGAAGTCATAAAAAAATATAAAATTGTATACATTATGAAAAGACACAAATATCAAAAAATGAAAGTATTTGTATGATATCTCTTAGGCGAGGTGTGAGAATAGAATAAGAATGGGCTAACAAATTTTATTAAGAAAAAAAATTATGCCCATGCTAGAAAGTGCAGGAGGAAACTCAAATATAATAAGTTGATGCGGTTATGAAGTCAATAGAAAGTCATTTGATTGCTAGAAAGAAATGAAAATTATGATGCAGGAAAAAGAAAATAGCCTTAAGATTTGTATGATTTTGGGCTGAAAAGAGTAAAGATAAGCAATACTATAAAATTATTAGCAATAAGCACGAAGTGATTTTTGAGAAATTTTAAAGCTTGATATTCCAAGGGAAATAGGATAGCCCGGATGGGAAATAAATGATTAAGCAGGTAAGATATATATGTTGCAATTAGCACATAGAAAATAAAGTTGCGCCCTTTTGGGGTAGGAAACCCCTTTGGACTTTGGACAAAGTCAAACTAATAGTCTTAATATACGAAGGGTATCAAGACCTCCTAAGGATAATGCATGCATGATTTAAGACAAATTTCTAAGAGTTGGGTGGACACAGACTGAAAAGTTTTCTTATGCAAGAAGGCACGTGGTCACATGGTAGTAAAATTATCCATTCACCCCACGTATATTCCAACTCTCTAAATGGGTTTTTGAAAGAAATTTGGGGAAGTGCAAAGCACAACTCGCGTGTACAGTGTGTGATGGTGAGAGATTTCCAAGTGGGAAAATTATAAACAGAATGACAGTTATAAAAATAGTAACAATTAGCAAGCAATGAAAAATAATACACAATTAAAAATATCAATAATAGTGAATTAGGGAGTGAGAATTAAATATTAAAATAAAGAAATTCATTAATATTTGCAATAAGGAAAGGAATCAAGCAAAATAATCTAAATGACAACAAATAAGGGGAATAAGAAAAGGGATTAAGCATATAAAAAAAAAAGATAATCTAAATACGTTAGCAAATAAAGAAAAATAAAAACAAATACACGAAAAATAAATAGGCATGATGAGGGGGTTTAAAAGACACGGTTTCCTCAAGCAAACAACTTGAGAGTGATAAAGTTTATGACCGTCGACGCACCGCTGATCGACCAAATCACAAGGCATTCCTCGAGAGGTATTTTAATAGTGAACGGCCGTAAAACTACGCAATCGTTATCAAGTGTGTGCATGAGACAATTAAATAAGCAAATAACATGCAGATATATACGAATAAATATGATGCACTAATACCTGATACTAAAAGTTGTTAGTCAAATAATATTTAAAAACGATATGGAGAAATAAAAGTTCAAATATGGAAGATAATTCATTATAGATGGAAGCAAATAAAAATACAAAATTAAATATGGGAAAAAAGATCACATAAACATGGTAAGACTAAAGATTAATCTTTAACACAAGATACGAAAAAGGTAATTTCATGAACCTTAAAAGAACAAACATATAAAATCCCACATAAGAATAAAATCGTATTGGTTAGAGCCTAAAATTTTTAGCGGAGTCATCATGCTGTCGCGCCTCATTTTCCTCGCGAAAAGCGGGATTCAACACGTGACAATTCTTTTAGGATGAAAAGAAATAAGAGTCTCCACCTAACTAATTAAGATGCATTAGGGAACCATTCTATATTTAAAAAATCTGTTTAAACTAGCCTAGGTCACCAGAGTCGGGTAAGAGTTCAAGTTACCTCGAAAGAAAGGTGTTAGACACCTTTCGAGGTCCACAAATGTGGGTCCCTTCTGAATTC